>ONZH01006917.1:0-39051 GCA_900303285.1 Rhinella marina | reverse complement strand
TATTAAGGTTGCGATTTCGATTCCCCTGCCCATTGTTAATACTGCCAAAGGCTGCACAAATATCCCTGAAACAATCATTGCTTGGAAAAAACCCATCTTTGAATCCAGAGGGGAAGCAGTCTGGTTTGAGAGCTGCACTTGTACAAGCAGACAAAAAGCGCGAGTTTGTGAGCATTTGCATGTTTGATTTCAAGTGTTTGTTTTAAGTGTGTGACTTTAGATTACGTGACTTCAGATTCAGGGATTTTTGGAAGGGACTACAGTAAATTAGATTATTCATCACTGCACTATATTGTATTTTTTCTCTTTTCTTGCGTAATCCACATTTAGTATGTGTTCCACTATTGACAG
Source organism: Rhinella marina (assembly GCA_900303285.1). Lineage (NCBI taxonomy): Eukaryota > Metazoa > Chordata > Amphibia > Anura > Bufonidae > Rhinella > Rhinella marina. The sequence continues at coordinate 38,700 of ONZH01006917.1, read as the reverse complement.
CACAGTCCAGTGCACATCTTGTCTAATGTATGCAGTTCTGGAACAGCCGTTTGAGGGTGCATATCTTTGTTCAAAATGTGAGCAAATTGCCCGTTTGGAATCGCACATTGTGTATCTAACCAGGAAAGTTTAGACACTGAGAAGTGCTGACAATTTGGAAAAGAGTTTGCTGCTCACTGAGATATGGGGGAGGGTGGTAGTGAGGAGGCTCAGGAAAGTGAGGTAAGTAACTGGGTAACAGTTAGAAAGCAGGGTAGAGGGAAAAGTGCCAGGGAGGCTAGCGCTGATCTGACACACCCCAACAAGTTTGCAAGTTTGGCAGATAAGGGGGATATCAGTTCAGGGAGAGCACTGCTGCAGCCGGAGACTTCCTCTGCCAGTCAGAAGAATGTCAGCTTCAGTAAGCAGGGGAACAGGAGAGCAGGGCAGGCCAGACAGGTGCTGGTAGTGGGAGACTCAATTATTAGGGGAACAGATAGGGCGATCTGTCACAAAGACCGGGATCGTTGAATGGTGTGTTGTCTTCCTGGCGCTTGAGTTCGACACATCGCAGATCGAGAAGATCCAGCAGTCATGGTCCATATTGGAACCAATGACAAAGTTAGAGGTAAGTGGAGGGCCCTTAAAAATGATTTTAGGGATTTAGGTAATAAGCTTAGGGCAAGGACCTCAAAGGTAGTGTTTTCCAAAATAATACTTGTACCATGAGCCACACAAGAAAGGCAGCAGGAGATTAGTGAGGCAAACAAGTAGCTCAAGAACTGGGGGGGGGGTGGCGGAGCTAGCCGCGTGCTGTGATGGCTGCCTAAGCTTAGAGCTCCTCACGAGCACTGCTGCTTCCACAGCACTGACGAGCCCATACTTTACGCAATATGGTGAAAAACAACCGAGACAAGGCAGAGAGCCGTCTGGGAGAAATTCCTGAAAAGAGGGGGAGCCTCATCCGTGTGTAGAAGCAAGATGGTGCAGGGCGGCCACGAGGGAGGAATCAGACGGTGAGAGCTATGTCAGAGAGTGCGGGCGAAGCAGAAGAACTGCCACTCTCCCGCTCCTTCTTCAAAAAAGTTCTCTACAAAGCTTTGTCCCCATTACAGAGAGATATTGTGGACATTAAAACAGAGATCAAGCAGGTCGGACAGAGAGTGGATGGCTCCTGGAGGACACACAGCAGCAAGACATCCACCACAGTGAGTTCATGCAAGAAGTTATAACTTAACATCAGACACATTAGAATAATGCTTTATTACACCTGGAATACCAGGAAAACAGAAGCAGACAGAAAAATGTCCACCTCCAGGGGGTCCCAGAGGAGATCACCCAGAAGCGCTACTGCAATCGGTTGCCGCCGTTTTTTCCTCCCTCCTGGGCCCTGAGAGAGTGGCTTCTATAGTGGTAGAGAGAGCACATAGGACGCTGAGACCAGTTCCCCCAGCAGGCAATCCACCAAGAGATGTAATCCGTGAACTTTTAAACTATTTAGACACTGCTGCATTATTGCAAGCTGCTAGAATCTATAAGGAACTATTATATGAGAACGCCAAAATACAAGTATTCCAGGACTTGGCCCAGAGTACACTAGCCAAACGAAGAATGCTTTAACCACTTACAGAGATGCTGAGAGCCCACAAGTGCTACTCTTCCCGTTTGGACTTGCTATTATTAAGGATGGACGCCAAATCATCATCCGAACTCCTGCGGACCTTACAGAAGCCTGGGAGAAACTGGGAATTGAACCGATCACCATACAGTCATGGATCCTGGTTTCTCTACCCAGTCTACCCAAGATTGAAGGTTGGCAAGTGGTCCGGAAGAACAAGTCGCCTAAAGCACGAAGATTCATACAGAATATAGGGGAGACATAAAAACACGCTCCAGCATACTTTGGCATAATTTCTTTGTCTTATTTTCTGGGACTTACGAACCCAGAAAGACAGGTCCTGATGAAAACAGATGAGGTTTAATTTACTATTTTCTACCTCTACATCTATCTAGACCTAACTTGTATGCCCTCAGTACTGTGATGGGGGTGGTGTAAGGGGGGCTGTTTGCGCTCCTCTCCTTCCCCTCTCCGTCTCATCTAAAATATCTATCCTCTTCTACCTACATTCCTAACTATATTTACCTACTCAGGTTACATGTTTGCTCAAGCTAGTTGCAACATACTGTACGTTATATAGAAGATCTTATGTGCTTGGTTGCACATGAGTTCATTAGTTGGAAGTAGTCAGTGTTTTGGCTGATAATGGATATTCTCTCCCCTACAAGTTTGTGCACCAGTAGTATAGAATACATGCTAGTCATCAAAGTGACATGTGCCCCGCCCACCAGTTTAGACCCCGCCCCTAGCTGCCAAAACCCCAGTCAAAGTAACAGGTCCCCACGCCCCCCTTGGCTCCACCCCGGTTAAAATGTCTGGGCATGTCTAAAGTACAGCTTATGTTATATTATTATGGCAGATACTTGCCTGGACCTGTCTAGAGCCCCCCACTCAGCACACACCCTTAATGTCGGTATACAAAAAAACAAAACGCATAGTTTTAAAAGTTTATTGAGCAGATAAGCAAAGTACAGAAATGCTACGATGTTACAATACATATATAAATTCATATGTTAAATGCGTTATGCTGATATACTAAATTCCTAAACAACTTCCCACAATCTGTTAAATGCATTATGCTTTCATGTTATAGTCATGCTGATATACTAAATTCCTAAACAACTTCCCACAACCTGTTAAATGCATTATACATCTAAATGTTTTGATCTAACCACATTCCCCGCTGCAGATATTGTAATGAGCCTAACTAAAGCTTGACTAAACAAACATTGTAATGAGCCTAACTAAAGCGTGACTAAACTGGCTGACCATTCATATAAAAAACATCTGAAAAGGAACTTAACAATGAGAACCGCAAACTTGGTGATAAATACACCATGACAAAGAATTGTCTTTAAAACCTGACAACTTATGTTTAACAAATATTTCCACCAATTTATCATTATAGTCACATTTTTATTAAAGAAACCTAAGACATTCTTATAAGAGAATCCCCGCTCTAGATGATATAAAAAAAAGATACAGTATTCCGTATCTTGTAACTGTCTATTTTGATAGCAAAAAGGTTGAGGCAGCACTCCGGTCTTTAATGAAGATAAAGTGGATTTATTACACCCAATTGCAACGTTTCAGCTCTTCCATAGAGCCTTTGTCAAGCCACAGAGTGCTGCTATTTCCTTATTTTTTTGTCTATTTTGATAGATATATCTCTCACAATTCCTTTTTATAAATTCAATAAAGGATCTAGGGTACATTTCAAAAGTCGGTGATAGGCCATAAGAGTCAAAGAATATAGCCACCTTATCATACAGTATAATTAACACCCAGTGACTTCCCTGTTTACGTGAATCATCCATATTCACGATGTATGCAACAGGCCTCTGTAGCACAGGCTCATCCAGAAGAAAGTCGCTCGGAAATACCCTTCCTTATACAGTATATGGATCAGATTTAGCCAGAATCAAGAGTTGTAGATTATTCATTTCTCAAACTTGCAGGTTGGTTTAGTTAAAAGTCGCACACTATCTCCCTTCTATTGTTAATTTCCACTATATTTGTATTTATAGAGTAAACTATCATATTTACTGTGTGAGGCCCCCTGGTTCTTGGTCTGGTGACAAATCAAATGCAAAAAATGTGTAGCCGTTCATAAATTCATCTCTGTCTATGGCTAATGCACTATCACTTCTTTGTTTTCCCGATATATGGAGAAGGGCCGCGTACTCCCTGACCGCCGAGTCCGTCTCAAAATCCGGTTGAAACGGTCTTGCAGGTATCTGTTGTACGTTCAGGTACAACGAGGCCTGATTCACATTATAGTGGTGGAAAAATAATGGATTACGATTATAAGAACCGCTAAAAGCTTCATTTTCAACAAAGCCTATTATCACGGTTTTTGGAAGCTGTCCCAAAAACAGATTCTCCTGATTTATAATTCTTGTACCAGCCGGCATGCTGTACACCTTTAGATAGGCTCTATCGATGGGGTATTTCACTGTAGCTGATAGAAGGGCCTGGCTCTGGCCTATTCTGACTGCAGGGGATGCCTGTACTCTTTTTACATACAGAGCCACATGTAAGATTTGTACTTTAAACTGCTCCACATCTGCAGCCATCAGGCAAAAAGCATCTTTATTTCTGGTCAGTTTAATTTTCAGGTCCAGGCCATTCAGTATCAGTTTCGGTTGATTAAATATATCACCAAAAATGGGCCCCAAAAGCTCTACAGGCCTAGACCACGCTGTAGCCCTAGCCCTTTTGTTAAAACCCGAATTGTTGCCGCCAAGAGTTCGTTCATGATGATGACCAGCAGTGTCTTTATAGAACAGGCCTGCCGTAAACTGCGAGGACAGCGCCTGTGGACTGTAATTTAAAATAGTCTCTATGTATGCTCTGTAACTATACAAATGGTCTGAGCGTGAAATAAGTCTGTCGCCGAGTGTCACATCCGTCTGGTAAAAAGTGTGGCGATTGGATAATTATTCAAACCAACACCAGCATCCGCGGGAATGGGGGTATTGTCCGCTTTCTCAATCCGACAATTGATATACAATTGTGTTGTTCAGGTCATAATAATATTCTCCACTGCCTGAAATGAAGAACTCCAACGGAGCATTGTCGGCCAAAGCAGCTATGGGCTGAACTTCTACAAAGAGCGATTTTTCAATACTCGTCTGCGTTGGGGGTAAATCAAAAATATCCAGTTCTGATTTAGTGCATTCCACAGATCCGTCGTGTATGAATGCCATGGTATTTCACTAAAAGATGTCGTCTCCAGAGCGTCTAACAGCTTTCTGACATCGCCGTCTTTTACGTGGTGTTGTTATACTCTTGAGCAGTGGTGGAAATGATGAACCGCTGCATGATTTTCTTTTACTATTTTTTTTCACAACATAAACGAGGCCTGAGCCTTTCTGATCTTCTGGGGGCTGGTTTAATTTATCCATCACAGAGGCTGATATACTTGTTACGGCGTCTTTAGCGATATTTCTGGCTGCAGTTTTTACATGCGGTTTCACAAGGTCAATACCCCTCCTGAAAAGAGGGACTGCTCTCCTAAAAAGACCTCTAAACAAGCCGGCAAGGCCAGATCCGTATATGTATTCATCACCACGGAAACCCTCTAAACCACTACCTGCCTGATTAAAGTAGTAGTGGGCATACACACTGGGAACGCCATACAGTCTCTGGGACAGCATTTTAGCGTGCCACCTCCTTACAGGGTCTGAAATGTAATCGCACAATTGTTTTACCGTACCTGAATTTAACAGGGGTAGATTGGTTCGTCAGGATCGCGATTGAAATTGTATCGAAATTATTCTTACATACCGGGATATAGTCGGGTCGCATATATATAATTTCTACTGTTTTTAAAAGTTGAGCGTACGAATTTCCAACAAACGAATGCTAAACAATGTCTGAATAAACAAATAGCGTATAAAAACCAGAATGTATATCCGCATACATGCCGCTCCTCCCGAGCTGGTTGTTTTCAATAGAGCCTTCAACACAACAGACCTTTTTATGGGATCATATTTCAATCTAAATGGCTCGGTCACAATTTTTAAGTTTTCGATGGTCTCATTAATAGCTTTTACAACGTCCGCTATGGTAGAATAAAAAACAGGTTTGATGCGGTATTCAGTTAACGTAACACCTTTTTTACCGAAGAAAAAGGCGTTTTCTTGCGATCCGACGGTATACCAGCTATATGGATACTGGATTTCGGTCATAGCAACATCATAAGCCCCTGACAAATGAACAGCTTTTGCGAGTTTTGTTGTATAAACAGCTATAGAATTTTCAGGATAGATTTTGGATGATGCGTTACAAGGCAGCGTTATATAAAAGGATCCAGATTCCATGGTTTATAGAGGGGTCAGTTGCTCTTCACCGATCCAGGTATTGAATTTTGTAGGGTATCCACGCCACTTTACGAAAAATTGAGTTTTACCCCTCACACGTCTTTTTCTTAATATCTTTTCTATTCTGTACACACGCTCAGCATCCGCCGGGACTTTCTGTAACTCTTCTTTGTAAAATGATCCTTCTATTGGATCATTACCCAAATCAACGAGTTTATACATAGGTTTTTTTAAATCTTGTGTTAACGCCTGAGACGATGAAAATGTCTTCCGTGTAAGACTGTTCCCTTTAGCGAAAGTTCCTTTATACTGACTAATTCTGACATTGTCCCCAATTTTTAAAGTAGGTCTCACTGGTTTAAGACTCATGCATTTGCCATAAACGGTCCTCCATATTCTTAAAGAATTGTTTTTTTGTTACGTCAACAGGTCTGCAGCGGATTGTAGTGTGGTATGTATGATTATAACTGTATAAAAAATTATTTAGAGCATCTATATATCGAAATGTATTGCGGCTATTTAAAAATTTCTACATTTTTGTTTTTAATGTTCTGTTAAATCATTCCACTAAAGCGGCTTTCACAGTGTTTGTAGTAAAGAAATGGTGGATATTGCACTCTTTACAAAGCCGCTTCATAGCATTGTTCATAAATTCCCGACCACGATCCGTCTGTAGTTTTTTAGGTACACGGTGATCCTTCTTAACCCCTTCGCGAGCAGCGCCGTACATGTACGGCGCTGGGGCGATGCGGGCACATGACGCCCACTCGCGGGTGCGGCGGGCGTCATGGCCGGCAAGTCTCTGCTGTTTCTAACAGCAGAGACTTGCCGCTACTTACCGCCATCGGCGGCGTCTTCTGGGGTGACTAGATGCCGTGATCACACGTGATCACGGCATCTAGTTGCGTCTAAACCCGGAAGCGTTCGCTTCCGGGTGGTGTACAGACACCCCGTGTGGCCAATCGGGGTGTCTGTACACCATATGAAAACTGTAATCCTCGCTGGTGAGGATTACAGTTTTCAAAGTGCAATTCTTATTCTGGCCACTAGATGGCAGGCCAGGATAAGAAATGAGCAATTGATGGATTTCTGAGTCTATAAACCCAGAATTGCTCATAAAGAAAAAAAAAAAAGCCACAATTTATAAGCCCATATATGAGCTTTCTAATAGTAAAAAAAAATTAAAAAAAAATGTTAAAAAATATATAAAAAATAAAAAAGATGTAAAAGTTCAAATCACCCCCCTTTCCGTATAAGTAAAAAATAAATACCTAAATAACAATAAATATAGACATCATGGGTATCACCGTGACCGAAAACGCCCGTACTTTTAAAATATAAAAAAAAAATTCCAATACGGCGAATTGTGTGGCGGAAAAAAGCGTCCAAATGGCGATTTGTCGTTTTTTGTCGCTTTTTTTTTCTAAAAAAAATTAAATAAAAAGTGATCAAAAAGTCATACACACCCCAGAATGGTATCAATAAAACTTCAGATCGTCCCGCAAAAAATGAGCCCCCATACAGCTCTGTACACATAAATACCAAAAAGTTATAGGGGTCAAGATTTGACAAGGAAAAAAAAAAAAAAAAAGGGCAACTTTCTAATTATTTTATCACTATGAAAACGCAGGAAAAACTATACATATTAGGTATTGCCGGATTCGTACTGACCAGTAGAATGAAAGTAATGGATCAGTTTTAATGCACATCGAACGCTGTAAATAAGAAACCCGTAGAACTGTAGCGGAATAGCGTTTTCTTTGCAATTTCACCCGGTTTGGAATTTTTTTCCCGCTTCCCACTACACCGTATGCAATATTAAATGGTGGCGTTGGAAAGTACAACTTGTCCCGCAAAAAACAAGCCCTCATACAGCTATGTGAACAGAAAAATAAAAGAGTTATGGCTGTTTGAAGGCAGGGAGCGCAAAACGAAAATGCAGAACCGAAAAAAGCTCCGGGCGCGAAGGGGTTAAAAATCGATTCAAAAGCTTTCACTACTGAGGCACCTATCTTATCTTTCAGGGCAACACACCATGCATATTTTGATAATATGTTAATCACTGTTAAAATATATTTTTTACCATCATTTTCTTTGGTGTAGCTTGACATGTCACACAGGTCACTTTGCCATTGCGAGTCGATGGTCGCAACTATGACCTTATTTCTCACAAAATTTTTTCTTACTGGTTTATGCAGCGTGTACGCGTCTTGGTTGTTTTACCACGAGGTTATAGACGGTCTCTTTATACCATATATTTTTAACAGATCTGTATAAACTTTCAACGCCGCCAAAAGGATTAAAATATGTATTTTTTATATATTTTTCAGGCAGCCACATCGTCATGATTGTATCGAGAGCCGTGAAGATGACACCTTATGCGTGTTTATTTCATACACGTGCGCTATATCAGGGAAAATATCAGTGCGTAGATACTAACACTGGTTTTATATACAGTTTTACAATAAAGAGGAATAATCTATTGATAAATAAATTAATAGTGTGTGTAGTGTCCTGGTAGGAGTGGTGTATGTTTGAGCACTATCACTCCCAGTGGGTGTCTCCTGTTACAAGCTATATAAGCGGGGTCTCCCCACTCTATGACCAGCTCACACAGCCCTGTAGTAGCCTACTCCAGACTCACAAGATTACAGTCAAGTTTACTCACAACACCGCATCGGATCAACCATAAATGTAAGTATTTTTATTAAACATTATTTTTAATAGAGCTTGAAATTTGTATACTATAAGGCCTAAATGTCTTTTCTTTCAGTGCAAAATGAATTGAAAAATAGCGTTTAGTGTTATTATTATTAGTGTTATTATTATATTTTGTGATGCGTTGCGGTGTTATTAAATATTGTTTTAGCACTAATTGTTTTACTTTCGGTAATATTTGAAAGTAAAATCGTGACGCGATCGGTGTAATAAACCTATTTAATAAAATATCCATTTTAGATGTCGCAGCTAAATCAGTGTGGTTTTGAAGATTTGTTTGCTGGAATGACGGATTCTCAACTAGGTAAATAGAGTTTATTTACAGTTTTATGCTTTTACACAGAGACTATACGGTGATACTAATCTGTATTCTTTTTAAGTTGAGGCTTTTGAAACACTGCTTGATGAAGAGCATCTAGCATCGGTGCAATATGGTGTAACGCATTGTCAGAACAGCATCGCCGATGCTATTTTAGAGCCGTTGCTCAGCTGTAAGTAATTTTCATAAATGTACATAAAGCTCTAACAAGGCATATGCAAAAACCTAACAATATTTTGTGATTTTATACAGCGGCCAATTCATTTGGTGTAGATGAGACACCGGTAGCGCCGAATGCGTGTTATTCTCACGAGGCACGGAAAAAGGCGATGGCGGGCACCCCCCCAGGCTAAAAAAGGTGCTAGAGCATATTGTAGTTTAAAATGAAAAATGCAAGATAGTAAAATAAGTAATATCTATAGTCACGCATTTTGAATTCTGTTGACAGAGTGGAAATTTACTAAATCAAGAAAAAACAGTTTTAATGAGAACATACAACCCAACCCCACGCCTTACAACTGTGAAACACCAGGACCTAGCACATCGAACGCGTCTTGTAAGTATATATAATTAGGCTGTGGTATACATATAATTTATAAAAAAGCGGTGTGTGATTGTTTATATTGCGTGCGTAATGCATGTAACTCACAAGATGGGATGGACGACTTGTTATCCGCGCGTGTTCGAGACTGGATAACACTTTAGTTTTACCCATAGATAAATTATTTCCTGAGGTGGCTGTTTTACACTATGTTTCAGTGCTTGTTTATAATTCATACATGATTCAAAGTCTAACTCTCTTTTAGGTGTAATAACAGGAAAGGGTAAATCACAGCCACGGCGCCACCCATTGACACATCCGTACAAGGACACACCAATGAAAAACAGTGACCCATCACCAGCGCCTTTTCGCCCACGCGACGAATCTACACCTTTATCAAGAGATTGTGTCGCTGGCAAAAACAAGGCTACACGTACAGCTACACGCCACAAGCGGCGTATTAAGTTTACAACACTGAAGGGCCCCGTCGTTGCACAATTGTTGTTCAATCAGCAAAGCAGCTATAATAGCCATACGACACTAGCGACCATCCCTGAAGTGGCCGAAAGCATAGCCGATCAAGATATCAGCAGTGAGCAACAAGCCATAAATTCAAACTGTAATCGGGTTTGCCATGATCAAATTTCTGCAAACACTCATTCAGACACCACACCTACACCCTGTAGTGAATGGTCGCCATCCTGTTACCATGGGCAGTGGCAGAGAGAGGCGCTGTTTACATTAAGCGAACTGTCTGGTATATGTCTCTACTTAACCAATTTGCGCAACCAATTGACTTATTTAGTAAATACCCACTCAGAATTAAGTTTATCTATGCCAGACAAGGCTAAAATTAACCAATTGTCTGAGCTGAAACAAAATATAACTTCTCTGTTCGAGACATCTCTGAGAAGACCAGAGAGTCCGTTCTTGAGAAGCCCAGAGAGGGCATTTCCATTCCAGACCGCTCTAACAAGACTTGATAGTTCATGCTGACTATATATGGTCGGTGGCGGGTTAAATGAAGTCTGTAAACGGAATCAGGGTCTTTTTAAAAGCTCAAAGTCTTTAAAAAGGGCTCTGAAAACGTTGTCGGTCTCTAAGAGATCTTTACCCCTCAGGAAGCGCAGGAGGGCTAACAGGGCAAAAACTCCAGACACAACGCAACAACCAAAGATGCGGCAATATGAACAAGACTATGACGACCCCTTAGAAGGCCCTAGCTGTGCAGGTTTGAATGACGGAGTATACACACCCGAGACTGGTATGCGTGGTTCTGACGCGCCTCTAGAAGGTGGCGACACTACCCTGCGTGCCTCACAAACCCATCCACAGAGGTCGTCACCTGCCAGATCTGTACATCCAATATTACCATCGTCAGACAACCCTGTGATACTAGACCACCAGTTTCACAACGAGAGAGATCTAATTCGGTTTAACGGTGTTGAATATATCGATCACTTTAGGTTTAAGAATTTAGAATGTATATAGTCGTTTGTAGCTGCTCTGGGGGCTGTGCATGATGCCATTCAATCTTTACTGGATAGACTCCTCAGAGATATTAACCCAGGTGATTTTGTTCAGGGTGGTTGCGAGAGACCTTTAGCGCAGAGACATTTCTCAACGCGGTTGCAGCTGCTGTCCAGAGTAACGCTGAAATCCTGTCTTCACAGCAGCTCAAACTTGTTATAGTCATTAGAAATCGACATGGTGGAGTGAAACGCTGGTTTAAATCCATTGTCTACAGTAAGATTATTGAGCAGAAAAAGCGGTGGCTGTATGACTTTAATAACTACGACTCTAATTTGTGTCTTGCGGCTAGCTTATGCGCTCTGATAGCCGGTGGTGATGCCGACGACGCTACTTTATTGTCGTGGGCTAGACAGATACACACTGATTTGGGTATTCCTGATAATGAGTTGGTTAGTTTCAGCGGTATAGGTGCTTTCGAGAGTCACCTTGACATTGCCATTAAGATCTTGTACCACACTCGTGGTGACTGGCGCTATTTTGATACTGGTAAAAAACCTACTGAAAAGACTGTATATTCTGTATCATGACGGACATTACTATGGTATCAATAATGTGAAGGGTTTTATCGGTGAATCGTACTTCTGCGAAAAGTGTAGTTCTGTGTTTCACCACAAAGACAACCATTCATGTCAATATTTCTGCAGGGCTTGTCAAAGAGACGATTGTGTTGAGAGCGTTGAGCGACAGCCGGGTGCCCTACATGTCGCGTGTTTTGTCGCTCGAACACGTGTTTAGATCGCCACAACCAGTTGGCTAGAGATAAGCTTGAGTTTTGTAGGCTTAAAACGTTTTGTGATCGTTGTTGTCGTTTTGTGTACAATAGAGAGGAAAAGCACAAGTGTAATGGTTTGCGTTGCAACGTTTGTGGCGCCCTCATGTATAAATTCGATGATCATCTTTGCTATATGCAGCCTTACAAACTAAAGAAAGACTGATCTATATATTTTTTATGACTTTGAATGCATGCAGGAGACGGGGAAGCACGTTCCCAATTACATTTATGCCACAACGTTGTACGGTGCTAATTCCTGGGAGTTTGAGGGAAAAACCTGTACACAGGAGTTTGTTAGCTTCTTTACCAGTGGAAAATTTGCCGGCTATACTTTGATAGCTCATAATGCCGGTAGGTACGACGGGTACTTTATTGTTAAGGAGTTGATTAATGAAAAGGTGCGTGTAAAAATGGTTACTCAAGGTGGGCGACTTTTGTGTGTGACGCTGCCTGACTTGAAACTAAGGTTCATAGGTTCAAAGGATTTCTTGGAGTGGTATGAGACACAGAAAAGCACTACTTTTGATTTTAAGGAAGAGTTAAAATCGTATTGTAAGCAGGATGTTCATGTTTTGAGACAGGCCTGTGAGCGTTACAGAGAGCATGTGATGGAGATGACTAGAAAAAAGGTGACAAAATACTGTAAGCGTGGAAAGGGAAATGTTATAACAACCCAAAGCATCGATCCTTTTCAGCTCATCAAGCTGGCATCTGTATGTATGGCTATGTACAGGTTTAAGTTTCTCCCCAAAAATACCATAGCCATTTTACCAGCCGACAACTACCACAAAACTAAAAAGCGTTACTCATCACCGGCTATTCAGTGGCTCATGTATGTAGCGCACACTGAAAATATTGACATCCAACACGCTTTGAGAGGGGGTGAAAAACAAGTAGGCAGATATTTTCTAGATGGATATGCCTGTGTTAATGGGGTGAACATAGCGTATGAATTTCGTATTGTGTATGATGTTTTTACCATGGGTGCCCCATCTGCTATAACGAAAATGACACCAATGGCGTTACAAACACAAGCTACGGTCAGTTGTACCACACATTCTTCATTAAAAAATGTTTTCTACAGAGCTGTGGTTACGTAGTGCGTGTGCTTTGGAAACATGAGTGTAATGAAATGGTAGAGAAAGATTCTAGACTTCAAGCATTCCTCCTTAACATGCGGTTTCCAATACCTCTAGATCCTCGTGATGCGCTTTATGGTGGTAGGACTAACGCCATAAAGCTCTATCACAAACAGGCTGAAGGGGAGAGTATACATTACTATGATTTCACAAGTCTGTATCCCTTTGTCAACAAAACAAAAACATATCCGGTAGGCCACCCCAACATCATTTATGACAATTTTGCATACATAAAAAATTACTTTGGTATTGCCAGAGTTAAGGTTTATCCACCGAGAGACTTGTTTTTTCCGGTCCTACCTGTGAAAATGAACAATAAATTAATGTTTCCCCTTTGCAACACCTGTGCCACAAACTCCATGACGGTTGTCTGCACGCATAGTGATGAACAGCGATCTCTGACAGGTACTTGGTGTACCATAGAATTAGAGGTAGCTTTGGAGAATGGGTACAGGATCGCAGAGATCTATGAGGTGTGGCATTTTCCCAACACGACGGACAAACTGTTTGTGCCCTACATTGAACTCCATCTTAGGGACAAGCAGGAGGCATCGGGCTATCCGAGCTGGTGTACAGATTCTGATAAGCAAAAAGAATACATCGAGGCCTTTCTTGAAAGAGAAGGTGTACAATTAGACCCTGCAAATATTGCTGTTTAACCCCGCGAAAAGACAGATCTCTAAACTTTTCTTAAATTCATTATGGGGGAAGTTTGCTCAGAGATCTAATTTACCCTGTACCAGCATCGTGAATAACCCTGATGACCTCTTTCGCTATGTCTTTCTCCCATACTACAAGGTTTCTGGGCTGAATTTTATCGATGATGAAACCGCGACGGTCAATTGGAAATACGCAAAAGGACATCACACAATCAACAAAAACACAAACATTTTTATAGCATGTTTTACAACTGCCTATGCCAGACTAGAACTCTACTCCCTTCTGGACAGACTGCAGGAAAGGTGTCTTTATCATGACACAGATTCTGTCATTTTTGTTCATCGTGAAGGTGACTGGCTCCCCCCTTTAGGCGATTATTTGGGTGAATTGACCAGCGAAATACCAGATAACACATACATCACAGAGTTTGTATCTACAGGACCAAAATCCTATGGGTCCAAACTGAATACCGGTAAGACGGTCTTAAAGGTTAAGGGGATCACGCTAAACGTTGCTAATGCGCGGGATATTAATTTTGACAGCCTAAAGGATCTGGTTTTGGATTATATCCTCAACCGTTATCTTGAAACACAGAAATTTATATCTGTGGAGCAACCGGGTTTTGTAAGAAATAAGAACTTGTGGCAGATTGAAACAAGACCGTTGCGCAAAACGTGCAGAGGCGTCTGCGAGACGATTTTACCACACTACCTTTCGGGTTCTAATGCTGTTATGACACAGTTACTCCGTTCTTTTTCAGGTGAATTAGTTGCTCTTTTTAAGAAGCTCCTGGATCCTATTTTTGAAAGGCCGTCTTCGCGCGATTTTACAGCGAGACTGTTTTGTTTTTAATCCCATGGACACCCGCTTACAACACCCTTTTTCATGCATTTTAGCAGGCCCGTCCAACTCTGGAAAGAGTTATTTTGTAAGAAAACTGCTAGAAAATACTGACACACATTTATCACACAAGCCCGATAATATTGTTTGGTTTTATGCATGCTAGCAAAAACTTTATGACGAACTTTCTCTATGCTTCCAAACATCAGGTTTTTTGAAGGCCTACCGCAAACGTTTGTAGATGATGAGTTATTCCCACCCGACAAGGTAAATTTGACTATTGTTGATGATCTTATGGATACCGCTAGTGTAAACAGCGAGCTTGAAAAGGCATTCACCAAGTATGTGCATCATAGAAATCTAAGTATATTGTATCTGGTGCAGAACATATTTTGTCAAGGTAAAAAGAGTAGAACGATAAATTTAAACACCAAGTACATGGTTCTATTTAATAACCCCCGTGATAAATTGCAAATCCTAACATTAGCAAGACAAATGTATCCTGGGAAAACACATTTCTTTTTGGAGGCTTTTGAGGACGCTACGCGGGAGCCTTATGGCCACCTGCTAGTAGATTTAAGGGCGAATACCCCTGAGGAACTTTGTTTAAGGTCAGGTTTCTTACCGCCAGCTTTGCCTGCTGTGTTTATTCAGAAGAGAAATAGTTTTAAAAAGTGAGATTTAGAAGGCTACGTGCATTCTAGGACACCTACATACCATCGTCAGGAAGTTGGAGAGATTACGCCGTAATTGGGCTCTCTTAAAAACGCTTGTAAAAGCGACTCCTTCTGTCAGAAAATCTATTTTGCGCCACGCGAGCGATGATTTAATAGCTACCATAGCTGAGGTAGCCTTAAATATTCTAAAAGGATGAATTCCGCTAAAGGAGCGTCAAAAAAAGATTCTAAAGAAGTGGCGTAAAGCCATAAGGAGGCTGTGTGATAAAGCAACAAGTATAAAGAAAAAGAAGCGCTTAGTGAACCAGACCGGTGGATTAATAGGTCCGCTATTGGGGTTTGCAATTCCGTTAATAACAAGCTTGCTTTTTAACAAATAATGGATCATGCGGAGAAAATGTACTTGGTGCCAAAACACGCGCTCAAGAAGATGAGTCAGGTCTTTACATCTCCGTCCGACGTAAGGCAGAGCGTGCTACAAAGCTTGGATGAAATTAGCGGTATTTTACACAACTCTGACTTACCGGATGATGTGAAAATTAAAAGATACACAGATATAATGCAAAGATACTTGGTTCTTGCTACAATCTAGTTGTTTAAGCTTGTAAATACCGATTATGTGTATATTATTGATGTATTGTATAGTGTAACTCTGCTAAACGTATTTTTAAATATTTAATTTATGACCGTTGCTGTAACTTGAGTGCTTGAATTTATATATGTATTGTATCATCGTAGCATTTCTGTACTTTGCTTATCTGCTCAATAAACTTTTAAAACTCTGCGTTTTTATTTTTTGTATACTGACATTAAGGGTGTGTGCTGAGTGAGAGGCTCTAGACATGTCCAGGCAAGCATCTGCCATAATAATATAAAGTAAGCCGTACATTAGACATGCCCAGACATTTTACCCTATGTAGCTGTATGGTATGGTGTACGTAGTATGAGACACATATCATACAATAATTAGCATACTAAGGGACAATAGATGTAATTAGATTCATAAAAGGGATTACTATGATTCTAATACATTTGAAAGAGATTTATAATATTTTAATAAATTTTAAAGAGATTTATAATATTTTATGATTTTTAATAAATTTTAAAGAGATTTATATTATTTTAATAAATTTTAAAGAGATTAATAATATTTTATGATTTTTAATAAATTTTAAAGAGATTTATAATATTTTAATACATTTTAAAGAGATTTATACTATTTTAATAAATTTTAAAGAGATTTATAATATTTTATGATTTTTAATAAATTTTAAAGATATTTATAATATTTTAATAAATTTTAAAGAGATTTATAATATTTTAATACATTTTAAAGAGATTTATAATATTTTAATAAATTTTAAAGAGATTAATAATATTTTAATACATTTTAAAGAGATTCATAATATTTTAATACATTTTAAAGAGATTCATAATATTTTAATACATTTATATAAGGTTTGGGAGGGGGTGATGGCTGGAGGAGCCCTCTAATAAGAGGACAGAGGGGAGGTGGGTTTCGAAACAGGGGGGATGCATGAGGGAGCCAAGGGGGCGTGGGGGCCTGTCACAAGAGGATGTTGACGACTCGGGGTTTTGGCATGTAGGGGGTGGGGTCTAAACTGATGGGCGGGGCACCTGTCACTTTGACAACTGGGATTTTGGCAGCTAGGGGCGGGGTCTAAACTGGTGGGCGGGGCACCTGTCACTTTGATGACTAGCATGTATTCTATACTACTTGCACCCACCCACAATCTCACCACAACCTTCTTTATATCTATCTATTTGTACACTGGTGGATGGTGGGGTAGGGAAGTGGAGATGGGAGCACAAAAAACAACAAGGAGGATAATACCTCCCAATTATGCAAAATTGTAGATGTGCTACTATTATTTTTGTTCATATGTTTAAATATGTTCTTGTTTCTTCCGTGGCCTACCTGAGAACCCCCATTTTAAGGTACTACTTAGACTCCACATGGCTAATCTTCATGTTGTATCTCATAATGTTAATGGTCTCAATGTCCCACAAAAACGTAGACAGGTGTTAGACCTCCTATACAAACAATAGGCAGATATCGTTCTCCTACAGGAGACCCATTTTCGCCACAACCATATTCCTAAAATCCCTACATCCTTGTTCTCTCAGTGGTATCATTCCACATATTCGTCAGCATCAACGAGTACTGCTCATGGGGGGAGACCTAAATATAGCTCTGGAGCCCTCAATAAATATATCTCCTTCCTCCTCAGGATTCTCTCATAGACAGTGGAAAAAAACTAAAATTAGCCTTGGCAAAGGCACACTTAGTAGATATGTGGAGACTTTTACACCCCCTGGACAGGGACTATACTTATTTCTCATCAGTACACAATTCATATCACCGAATTGACTATCTGTTTATGTCAGAATCGCATGTGCAGTCGGCACACTCAGTGGACATTGGGGCAATAGTAATAGCTGATCATGCTCCAGTCAAAATGTTACTAGCTCTAAAATGCCTCCCGCAAAGGACATGGTCCTGGAGACTAAATGATACTCTGCTGGAATCGACTGCACATGTGGAATCCCTGGGGAAAAAAACTTTTTCCATCATAATCTCGACCCCCAATAGTGTGGGAAACCCAAAAGGTCTTTATCAGAGGAAAACTGATAGCTTTAGGTACATTTCTTAAAAACCAACGCACAAGAGAACTCAACTCCCTAATGTCACTAATCCAAACCCTGGAGAAAACACATAAATAATCGATAACTGAATCTTATCTGAATCAGAGCTCAGACAAAAAGTCAAAGACCTTTTTAATATCAGAGCTGCAAAATCTCTATATTTACTGAAATATAAATATTACGCCCATGGCAACAAAGGTTATAAGATAATGTCACAACTTATCAAAAAGAGACGAGAAAGAACGTTTATATCCTTTATAAGAACCAAAGACTCTAATAAGGTTACTACTACCCCACTAATAGCCAAAGCTTTAAAGGAGTTTTATACCAAACTTTATAACATCTCACATAACCAGACACCCTCTAATGACATACCTAGGTCAATCTCGACAGTAACCTCTTCTTTTCTTGACTCCATCAGCTCAACTAAATTAACTCCAGAAGAGAAAACTTCGCTTTTACTTCCATTTACAGCTGCAGAATTAGAGAAAGTTCTGAATTCCATCCCTTCCGGCAAAAGTCCAGGTCCAGTTCAAGAAACAGTTATTGCCCCACTTTCTAGAGGTATGTAATTCCCTTCTCCTGGGCACACCCCTCCCAGTACACGCATTACGAGCTTATATAACTATTCTTCATGAAGAAGGAAAAGATCCGGAAGATTGTGGAAATTATCGACCCATATCTCTATTAAATTGTGACCTTAAATGGTGGTCAAAGCTTCTAGCTCACCGGATAGCTCCATTTTTATCTAAGCTGATAGATCCGGAACATGTTGGGTTTGTGTCTGGGAAGGAGGGAAAGCATAATGTATGGAGGGTAGTGCATGCAATACAGGCAGCAAAATCTAAAAAATTGCCCCTTCTCTTGTTAGGAACTGACGCAGAAAAAGCGTTTGATAGAGTAAAGTGGGAATCCATGAGGGAGACCCTTAAGAAATTTGACTTTCCCCAACAATTTATAGAGGCGATCTTCACCTTATATTCTCAGCCGTCAGCTCAAGTAATTATAAATGGCACACTCTCTGATCCATTTCATATTACAAATGGAACACGACAAGGCTGCCCTTTGTCACCAACTCTGTTAAGATTATGCATGGAGACCCTATTACTCAAAATTAGACAAACAGACCAAATCAAAGGATTAACCTTAGGCCACTACACACATAAAACAGCAGCCTTTGCAGACGATTTACTATTGTTAGTTCCAACCCAGAAGAAGCCTTCCCAAAAATACTACAGATATTTGAAACTTATAGAACAATATCCAACTTCAAAATAAATTACTCTAAGTCCGAAGCTCTAAATGTATCAATAAACCCCATAGCTCTTTCCAAACGTAAAACTTCCTAACAATTTAAATGGCCCCCATCCGCTATTAAATATTTAGGCCTCATGTTAACATCAGATCCCTCACGCCTTTTTCAGTTAAACTATAAACCACTTCTCCCAAAAATCAAAACATATCTGAATTCCCTACACATTCCTTATGTTTCATGGTTTGGAAGGAAAAACTGCCCAACTCATTTTTCCATGACTTCAAGAAAATGTTTACCGCCTTCTTATGGAAGAACAGAAGACTACTCATATCTAATACAAAGGAAAAACAAAGGAGGAATCTCCAACCCAGATCTAAACATATATTAGAAATAAATACAGCTTGCGAGATGGTCACTATTAGCTAATAATAACTTAGTAACACCTTATTTGGATATTGAACGGCACCTAATGGGCCCCCATCTATATAATTGCTTACCTGAGCAAACGAAAATAGAGATTGGCAGCATGACAAAGGGATTGATCAGGGTCTGTCGTAACACCACATTCCTTCCTCAATCTGCGAATGGTCTCTCCAAACTAGTCCCTTTGACAGTTCTCCCTAGTTTTTTGAACCGCAATTGGAACCCTGAGGCCAGTTGGTGGCAGAGATTGCATCCTCTTTATAAAGTGAAGCTCCAATGCCCTTATCTGATTTATATCAGACACTTGGAGGGGGTACTCCTCTCCACATGCATAATCTCGACTATACACAAACCTGTCAAAAAGTTAAAAGTGTTGTTGCCCTGCCTCTCCTAGACCCCTCGTGGTTAGAGAATCTAACTCTTCTTCCCACTGCACTAAAGAAACTGGTTTCAATAATATATAAGAACCTGTTAGAGAATCAAGCATCCTCTAAGCCATATTTTGTTATGCAGTGGG
Source organism: Rhinella marina (assembly GCA_900303285.1). Lineage (NCBI taxonomy): Eukaryota > Metazoa > Chordata > Amphibia > Anura > Bufonidae > Rhinella > Rhinella marina. The sequence goes on along the minus strand of ONZH01006917.1, from coordinate 18,717 downwards.
AGAAGGAACTGGAAACAACATTCTCGAAAGAGGATACAGCTCTTATACTCACGCATGCATGCGGTTTTTTCCAGATGAGTGAGATTGCAAGAAAATGCATTCAAAACTCTCACTAGATGGTATAAAACACCAGAATTCCTTTACATGTTAGGTATATCCCTTTCTAACAAGTGTTTGAGATGTGGGAAAGAAAGAGGGTCGATGCTGCATATATTGTGGACATGGCCACTGATAACTCAATTCTGGAAAGATATAGAAAAAGCTATAAATACCATTTGCTTTATGAATATATCACTAACACCAGAGTTGGTTCTCTTGTGGCTCCCTCTCTCAACATTCAGTCCATCCAGAACAAACCTACTCACACATTTAATAGCTGGTGCTAAAATCCTAATTCCTACGAAATGGAGGGACTGTTCTCCGCCAACTGTTAATCACTGGATAGCTAAAGTGCAGCAAATTAATAGAATGGAGGAACTAGCAGGATGGGAACACAATAACAGACAACTATATGTGAAAATATGGTAGCCATGGATAAATGCCAAAATGAAAGGGGACTGAACCAACTTGTGGTTTTTATGACTTTTATTTCATATTCTTCACAATAGATATATCACTTCATATAACAAAGTAAGTCTTTGGAGACAGTCAGAATAAATTTTTTTTCAGCAATTTAAGTGCATGGGGTTCTTGGGGGTCACGGAGATGAGGTTTTTGCTTCTTTTCTTTTTGTCTCTCTTTTCTTCAATGTTCCTCAGTCTGGTATAAAACTGATAATTGCAATCCTAAGTGCATAAAACATTGATTACAGTAACTCAGCTAGACCGTTGCATTGCCGCATCTTACTAGCAAGGAGGGGTTTGGGTTCGTGGAGAACTTGGCCGACTTCGCTGTCTGCTACAGACTCTATCATAGGGATGGGCTGCACCTCAATGGGGAAGGGGCAGCTGTTTTGGGGGAGAAGATGGCTAGAAGGTTGGAGGAGTGTTTAAACTAGGGACTGGGGGGAGGGTAAGTACATTATAGGAGGGGAAGATAGTGCAGATAGAGACCTGGGGCAAGGTAATGGAACTGGGGGAGGAATGGAAGGAGGGTCTAGAACAGTTAAGAAGGAAGGGTGTAGGGTAAAAAAATATACATAAACCTCTTAAATGTATGTATACTAATGCCAGAAGCCTGAGTAGTAAAACTGGTGAACTGGAATTAGTGATGTGTGAGGAGGACTATGACATAGTGGGAATAACCGAGACATGGCTGGATGATAGCTATGACTGGGAAGTTAACGTACAGGGTTACAGTCTGTTTAGAAAGGATCGCCAAAACCGGAGAAGGGGAGGGGTCTGCCTTTATGTAAAATACTGTCTAAAGCCCACACTCCGGGAAGTGAGGGACATAAACATGTGGAGTCACTGGGGATAGAAATACATGGAGGCAAACACAATAATAAAATACTAATAGAAGTTTATTATAAACCACCTAATATACCAAAGTCCATAGAAAATCTACTTGTAAACTAAATAGACGAGGCGGCAAATCCCAATAAGGTCGTTATTAGTGGACTTCAACTACCCAGATATAGACTGGGAAACTGAACCTGTATATTTCATAACGGAAACAGGTTCTAGGCAATAACCAAAGACAATTACCTTTCCCAACTGGTTCATGACCCGACTAGAGCGACGGCCATACTGGACTTAGTATTAACCAATAGACCTGACAGAACAAAAGATGTGCAGGTTGGGGGAACACCTGGGAAATAGTGACCATAAAGTAATAACCTTCCAATTGTCATTCGAAAGAGTAGGAGGAACAAAAATACCAAACTTCAAGTAAGAGAGGCCATAGGCTTAACTAAGTGGGACAAAGGCCTCAAAAATAAAAATACAGCCACAAAATGGCAGATTTTTAAAAGCATCCTAATATCTAATTGTGAGAGGTACATTCCTTATAGGAATAAAAGTTTAAGAAACAAGAAAAAAACAATGTGGATAAATAGAACTGTAAAGATAGCAATAAATGACAAAAAGAAAGCATTTAAATCACTAAAACAGGAGGGGAGCGAGGAAGTATGGAAAAACTATAAGGAGAATATAGAATATGTAAAAGACAAATAAAAGCAGCCAAACTAGAGAACAAGAGATTAATTGCCAAAGAGAGTAAAACTCAGATTCAGATGAAATGTAGAATATAAAAGTAAATTCACCATTAAAATTGCCCTGTGTGACCCAGGAAGAAGTACAGCGGCGTCTTAAAAAGATTACAATAGACAAATCGCCAGGACCGGATGGCATACACCCCCGTATCCTAAAAGAATTAAGTAATGTCATAGCCAGACCCTTATTTCTAATATTTAAAGGGGTCGTCCGAGTTAGATTTATTGATGACCTATCCTCAGGATAGGTCATCAATATCAGATCGGCGGGGGTCTGACACCAGGCACCCCCATCAATCAGCTGTTTGAAGGGGCGTGTGCCGTGCCAGTGCTGCCTCCTTTTCATTGTTTACCTGCTCGCCGTAACATGAGTAATGGTGAGCAGGTGTAATTACACCCAATCCGCCCCATTCATTTCAATGGGGCAGCTCGTTCCCATAGACTTGTATATAACTATAGGCCAGTAAGTTTAACATCTGTCGTGAGTAAACTGTTTGAAGGTTTTCTAAGAGATGCTATCTTGTAGTACCTCAATGAAAATAAGCAAAACTCCATATCAGCATGGCTTCATGAGGGATCGGTCATGTCAAACTAATTTAATCAGTTTCTATGAGGAGGTAAGTTCTAGACTTGACCGCGCGGAATCAATGGATGTCGTATATCTGGACTTCTCCAAGCATTTGACACTGTACCGCATAAACGGTTAGTATATAAAATGAGAATGCTTGGCCTGGGAGAAAATGTCTGTATGTGGGTAAGTAACTGCCTCAGTGATAGAAAACAGAGGGTGGTTATTAACAGCACACACTTAGATTGGGTCACTGTCACTAGTGGGGTACCACAGGCAGGGCCGCCGATAGGGCAGTACAACTGGTACTGCCCTATGGGGCCCGGACTCTAGGACATGATGGGGGGGCCCGGCCCGGGCGGCCCGCCTGTAACGGGCCCGCCGGCCGCCGCGGGCCAGGGGTTAGAGGGTGCTGTCGCACTGTTGTGACGTGGGCGGCGCGATGACGTAATCGCGCCGCCTGCGCCGTTCCTTAGGAGACCGCCCGGAGGGGAGACCGCGCCAGCCGGCCTGGTAGGACAACTCTTGGGGGCACAATACGCTAACCTGAGGTCTGAGGGGGGCACAAGACGCTGACCTGAGGTCTGAGGGGGGCACAAGACGCTGACCTGAGGTCTGAGGGGGGCACAAGACGCTGACCTGAGGTCTGAGGGGGGCACAAGACGCTGACCTGAGGTCTGAGGGGGGCACAAGACGCTGACCTGAGGTCTGAGGGGGGCACAAGACACTGACCTGAGGTCTTAGGGGGGCACAAGACGCTGACCTGAGGTCTGATGGAGGCACAAGACGCTGACCTGAGGTCTGATGGGGGCACAAGACGCTGACCTGAGGTCTGAGGGGGGCACAAGACGCTGACCTGAGGTCTGATGGGGGCACAAGACGCTGATCTGAGGTCTGATGGGGGCACATTGTGTTAATTTGAGGTCTGATGGGGGCACAAGACGCTGATCTGAGGTCTGAGGGGGGCACAAGATGCTGATCTGAGGTCTGATGGGGGCACAAGACGCTGACCTGAGGTCTGATGGGGGCACAAGACGCTGACCTGAGGTCTGAGGGGGGCACAAGACGCTGACCTGAGGTCTGAGGGGGGCACAAGACGCTGACCTGAGGTCTGAGGGGGCACAAGACGCTGACCTGAGGTCTGATGGGGGCACAAGACGCTGATCTGAGGTCTGATGGGGGCACATTGTGTTAATTTGAGGTCTGATGGGGGCACAAGACGCTGATCTGAGGTCTGAGGGGGGCACAAGACGCTGATCTGAGGTCTGATGGGGGCACAAGACGCTGACCTGAGGTCTGAGGGGGGCACAAGACGCTGACCTGAGGTCTGAGGGGGGCACAAGACGCTGACCTGAGGTCTGAGGGGGGCACAAGACGCTGACCTGAGGTCTGATGGGGGCACAAGACGCTGACCTGAGGTCTGATGGGGGCACAAGACGCTGATCTGAGGTCTGATGGGGGCACATTGTGTTAATTTGAGGTCTGATGGGGGCACAAGACGCTGATCTGAGGTCTGAGGGGGGCACAAGACGCTGATCTGAGGTCTGATGGGGGCACAAGACGCTGATCTGAAGTCTGATGGGGGCACAATGTGTTGATCTGAGGTTTATTATCCCTGTACAGTGACATCACTGTGTGTATTATCCCTGTACAGTGACATCACTGTGTTTATTATCTCTGTACTGTGACATCACTGTGTGTATTATCCCTGTACAGCGACATCACTGTGTTTATTATCCCTGCACTGTGACATCACTGTGTTTATTATCCCTGCACTGTGACATCACTGTGTTTATTATCTCTGTACTGTGACATCACTGTGTTTATTATCCCTGTACTGTGACATCACTGTGTTTATTATCCCTGTACAGTGACATCACTCTGTTTATTATCCCTGTACAGTGACATCACTGTTTATTATCTCTGTACAGTGACATCGCTGTGTGTATTATCCCACTGCAGGAAGAGGTAAGTGGTCTGTGTTTGTGTGTTTGTTTTCTATTTTTCAGGGTCGTGAATGCAGAGGACTACGTCGGATTCGGTGGACTACGTCGGACCAGCTTTTTTTTTTTTTTAATAAAATGGTCAAACAGGGGTCTGGGGGAGTGTTTATTTCAATAAAATGTTTTATACTTGTGTGCGTGTGTATTTTTTTTTACAATACTACAGTTTTAGTAATTACGGCTATCTACAGACGGCCCTGATTACTAATACTGGGCTTAGTACTTGCCGGTATGGCAGGCCAGCACTAACCCCAACATCTATTACCTCGGCACCCACCGCCACCAGGGGTGCCGGGAAGAGCCGGGTACCCGCAGGACCGGACCTTCTAAATTGAGGGTCTGGCTCTGGGGCGGCTGCAGGCTGGTACCATTAGGCTGGGAAGGGCCAATAACCGTGTCCCTTCCCACCCTGGTAGTGCCAGGCTGCTGCTGCTGGTTGTATCTGGCTGGCGAAGGAAAAAAGGGGGGACCCCACGCCATTTTTTTAAAATTATTTAATTATTTTTTTTAAAAATGGCGTGGGGTCCCCCCCTTTTTTCCTTTACCAGCCAGATACAACCAGCAGCGGCAGCCTGGCACTACCAGGGTGGGAAGGGACACGGTTATTGGCCCTTCCCAGCCTAATGGTACCAGCCTGCAGCCGCCCCAGAGTCAGACCCTCAATTTAGAAGGTCCGGTCCTGCGGGTACCCGGCTCTTCCCGGCACCACTGGTGGCGGTGGGTGCCGAGGTAATAGATGTTGGGGTTAGTGCTGGCCTGCCATACCGGCAAGCACTAAGCCCAGTATTAGTAATCAGGGCCGTCTGTAGATAGCCGTAATTACTAAAACTGTAGTATTGTAAAAAAAAAATACACACACACCAGTATAAAACATTTTATTGAAATAAACACTCCCCCAGACCCCTGTTTGACCATTTTATTAAAAAAATAAGAAAAAAAAAAAGCTGGTCCGACGTAGTCCACCGAATCCGACGTAGTCCTCTGCATTCACGACCCTGAAAAATAGAAAACAAACACACAAACACAGACCACTTACCTCTTCCTGCACTGGGATAATACACACAGCGATGTCACTGTACAGGGATAACAAACACAGTGATGTCACTGTACAGGGATAATATACACAGTGATGTCACAGTACAGAGATAATAAACACAGTGATGTCACAGTACAGGGATAATAAACACAGCGATGTCACAGTACAGAGACAATAAACACAGTGATGTCACAGTACAGGTATAATAAACACAGTGATGTCACAGTACAGAGATAATAAACACAGTGATGTCACAGTACAGGGATAATAAACACAGTGATGTCACAGTACAGGGATAATACACACAGTGATGTCACAGTACAGAGATAATAAACACAGTGATGTCACAGTACAGAGATAATAAACACAGTGATGTCACAGTACTGGGATAATACACACAGCGATGTCACTGTACAGGGATAACAAACACAGTGATGTCACTGTACAGGGATAATAAACACAGTGATGTCACAGTACAGGGATAATAAACACAGTGATGTCACTGTACAGAGATAATAAACACAGTGATGTCACAGTCCAGGGATAATACACACAGTGATGTCACAGTACAGAGATAATAAACACAGCGATGTCACTGTACAGGGATAATAAACACAGTGATGTCACAGTACAGGTATAATAAACACAGTGATGTCACAGTACAGAGATAATAAACACAGTGATGTCACAGTACAGGGATAATAAACACAGTGATGTCACAGTCCAGGGATAATACACACAGTGATGTCACAGTACAGAGATAATAAACACAGTGATGTCACTGTACAGGGATGATAAACACAGTGATGTCACAGTACAGGGATAATAAACACAGCGATGTCACAGTACAGGGATAATAAACACAGTGATGTCACAGTACAGGGATAATAAACACAGTGATGTCACAGTACAGGGATAATAAACACAGTGATGTCACAGTACAGAGATAATAAACACAGTGATGTCACAGTACAGGGATAATAAACGCAGTGATGTCACAGTACAGAGATAATAAACACAGTGATGCGACTTGTTAAGAAAAAAAAATTAGCCATTTTGCAATCTGTAAAGTTTACCCGAAAGGGGGGGGGCCCGCGAAATTTGCCTGTAGGGGGCCCCGAAATTCCTGATGGCAGCCCTGACCACAGGGGTCAGTATTGGGCCCTATTCTCTTCAATATATTTATTAATGATCTTATAGAAGGCTTGCACAGTAAAATATCAATTTTTGCAGATGACACTCAACTGTGTAAAGTAATCAACACAGAAGAGAACAATACACTGCTACAGATGGATCTGGATAGATTGGAGGCTTCGGCAGAGAAGTGACAGATGAGGTTTAACACTGACAAATGTAAGGTTATGCACATGGGAAGGAATAATGCAAGTCACCAGTACATACTAAATGGTAAAACACTGGGTAACACTGACATGGAAAAGGACTTAGGAATTTTAGTAAACAGCAAACTAAGCTGCAGAAACCAGTGTCAGATCACATATGGAATACTATGTACAGTTCTGGGCTCCTGGGAGCAAGGCAGACATAGCAGAGCTGGAAAGGGTTCAGAGGAGGGCAACTAAAGTAATAACTGGAATGGGTGGACTACAGTACCCAGAAAGATCAAAATTAGGGTTATTTATTTCTGCCTGAGGAGGTGGTGATGGTAAGTTCACTAAAAGAGTTCAAGAGGGGTCTGGATGTATTTCTGTAGTGTAATAATATTACGGGTTATAGTTACTAGAGAGGGGTCGTTGATCCAGGGAGTTATTCTGATTGCCTGATTGGAGTCAGGAAGGAATTTTTTCCCCTAAAGTGGGGTAAATTGGCTTCTACCTCACAGGAGTTTTTTTGTCTTCCACTGGATCAACTTGCAGGATAACAGGCTGAACTGGATGGACAGATGTCTTTTTTCGGCCTTAGGCTTCTTGCACACAAACGCTGTGTTTTGCAGTCTGCAAATTGCGGATCCGCAAAACACTGATATCGGCCCATGTGCTTTCCGCAATTTGCGGACCGCACATGCAGAGGATATCATAGAAATGCCTATTCTTGTCCGCAATTGCGGACAAGAATAGGACATGTTCTTTTATTTTTGCGGGGCAGTGGCATGGAGCAATCGATGTGGACAGCACACAGTGTGCTGTCCGCATCTTTTGCGGCCCCATAGAAATGAATGGGTCGGGATCTGAGCCGCAAAATATGCGTCTCTGACCCCACAAAATATACTGTTGTGTGAAAGAAGCCTTATAAACTATGTTACCTAGTGGGTGTGCCCTCCTTTATAGGGGGCTTAATAAGCATGATTTACTAATGATTATCTTCTGTCCTAGACAGGAGGAGCAAGCCATTAACCCTTTGTGTTGTGCTGCCTTTGGACTCAAGGAAAGATACATTTCGGTAAGCAAATTTAGACTTTCCTATTAATATACCCCCTAAATGGCTGTAGAAGTATGTAATTTCACCGCTGAACGGCAATTAGGAAATTTTTTCCTTTTTTTAACATCCCCCCCCCCCCGAAAAAATAAAACAATGTAAAATCAACGCAAAATGGCTAATAGGACGCACGTATCTTTCCTATTGATCCACCCCCTAAATGGCTGTAGTATAATATAACTTCACCGTTGAACGGCAATTATGACATATTTTTTCGCTATTAATACGCCCCGAAAAAAAAAATAGAACAATCACAATTCACCGCAGAACAGCAATTAAGACATATTCTTTTTCCTATTATTACACCCCAAAAAAAGAAATAACAATCACAATTCAATGGGACAATGGGACATATGTATATTTCCTTTTTATACACCACGTAAATAGCTGTAGTACAATATAACTTCACCGCTAAACAGCATTATGACATATATTTTTTCCTTTTATTCTTATTAATACACCTCCCAAGAAAATTAAAACAATGTAAAATGTAAAAATGTTGGGGTTTGGCCAGGGGAGCTGGTTGGTGCTGAGTGATTCACGCAAGGTGCATATTAAAATATATAAATATAACATAAAACACAGAGCCTCAGAAGATGCGCCCACAGTGCCCCCCAATAATGTACCAATAAGAAGTGCCCCCAATAATGTGCCAGTAAGAAGTGACCCCAAAGCGCCCCCTGAAAGAGGATAGGAATATTATTATTAATATATCAATGCTGAATATTAATAATGAATATTGTCTCCTACCTGGACCTCCGTTGAAAGAGGATAGATATCGCTTATTAGTATCAATAATAGTTACCAACAGCAATATCTCAGGTTACTGGTGTGGAAAGGGCAAACTATTACCAATTATCAGAAGACAACGGTCAATATTCCCCTTTTCCCCCTAGCTCGTGGGATTGTTCACAGTTTATACCATAGCTACAGTATGGTGGCTTGGTATCACCAGGAATAACACATAACTCTGCAGATATAACATAAAAGACACCTTTACTGGACTACAATGTACTAAATACAACATATAAAAATACTTTCAATATCATGGTCACATCAGTATACATACACCATGTAACTGGCCTATAGTCTAACAATATAGACAAAAGATACTTAGCCTTAGCATGTATGGTCGTCATCCATCTAAGACCTCACAGGAAGCTGGTCTCCCTCCGCATGCCCCAGTGGCCAGGTATATTAACACCTGCCTCCCCCAATTCCTTGTACTTGTGATGTAAGCACAGGAAGGGGCGGGGTCAAGACTATGAAATCACATGGCAAAGTGATGTTAGTCACTCAACCATGTGTCCAATTTAAATATGAAAACAGGGCTGAATCTTGGCCCTGTAACATATCCCCCTGAATTACTGATTATTAAATTCATCAGTAATTATAGGATCACTGTCCAAACTACACCTTGGTGTATGTATACCAATGTGACACATGAAAACAAAAATACAGACTATGAAGGAGATAAAAAAAAACCTTCTGTGTAATGGGCGCACAGTAGGAAAAAACCTCCTGCATAGTGGAAAAGGGAGAAAAGAGAGAAAAGTAGGAAAAGAAACACAAAACATAGAATTGTCCATCTTCATCTTGATGTCATAGTCCTTTATAGGCGTTTGGTCCTGTTATGGTGTCCTCCTCCATCGCACCGTTGAGAAAGCCAGCTCTACATCTTTCCTTGGTGTCTCATGGCCGGAGCTCAGCTGTGTTCCTGCGGCACACAATGTTCCATCTGGAATACAAGACTAACACCAGTATCCAAGAACCAAGCATGGTTTTCACAAACACTTCATGATTCCCTTGTCTCAACAAACTCAATGAATATGCACCTTCTCTATTATATTACAGAGGTATGGGTGTTTAGGGATGACGTCCCCCTGTGAAACTTATGGAATGACGTCCCCCTGTCCACCTTACCTGTGCAGCCATATGCTTGCTACACAACATACAGTTTGTTAGATATGGACCCACCCATTCTGTGCAATTGCATATTATTGGAGACAGGTATTTATCCAGTTTGTGAGGGAGCAGCCAGTCCTTTATATGCTAATATATGGTGCCACATGTAAACAAAGACACACATCTACACAAAAGGACACAGACAGACAAGGTGTTAACCATAAACAGCACCTTGGCACCATCTCCTGGCCTAGACAATAGTTCCAGGACCAGACTATTCACAAGATGAAGCTGCATTAGGATGGTAATTTTTACCACTGTATTGAGCCTTCTCCTGGCCATTGTCTGTTTGTATATCAGACACAACAGGCTGGGAGGGACCCTTTTTCCCGCCATAATGCATGTGCCTGTGACAATTTCTTGGAGAATAAAGTTTCTTTTGTTTCCCAGTCCAACCGGGCTTATCATATGTTCTATGTTTTATATTATCTACAGAGTAACAGTTTTTAGAAATATGGCCATTTTTACCACAAGAAAAACATTTTATAGAATAATATTTTCTGTGATTTTCATTGCTGTGAGATTTACCACAGGCCTTCAACCTTCTAGCACTCAAAGCTATGCTAGCACTGTATCCTACAATGGGCTTAGGGCTTTTTACAGCGCATTTCTCACTTTTCACAGATTTTCTGTACTGCTCCATAGATAATGATGCACTTTTAACAATTTTACAATTTCTCCAGTCCTTCTTGTACTTGTTAGATTTCTGTCCCATACCTTTTCCTAAACCAGGATTTGGGACATTTAATCTCATGGACTGTTTAGTCCCCCCTGTTGCCCTCGTTGAAACACAGATTTCTTTAGAGGGCAAACATGATGGTGGATGTGAGCTATGGGACAAGGAAAAGTCTGACACCATTTTGGATAACTCACTAATGCGGTTCTGCATACTAGTCTCCAATAGTGACCTAGCAGCAAGTTCCTACCTCAACTCACTGATCTCAACATAACATTGAGTCAGTTTCTCATCAGTGTCATTACAATACTTTTCCTTTCCCCTTAACTGTAACTCCAACATGCATATCTGCCCATCTTTATCAATGTTACTCTGTGTTTCCTTTTGTAACTGTGTCTCTAAAATATGGACACGTTTTTCCTCCTCAAAACAGCAAGGGCAATGGGAATTTTGAAAAACATTTGCATCAGAAGCTATTACCTTATCTACAACCATCTCTGAATGTTCAGGCTTCCAAAGAGTATCCTCAAAGACAGATACTAATTTGGCAAGGACTTGAAGCCTTTTGGTTGTCTTATTTAAAACTGTACGTTTGTCTATATATACTTTATCATGACTATAGGCTTGCTTGAGCAAACATGACCATAGGTTTTCAGCAGAGCTATAACTGCTAGGTACAACCGGATTAAATGTACTATGCTTGCTTAATTTTTTAAGATTAAGTAAACTAGTACTTGCCTCATATAGTTTAGGTGCCATAGTTTTTCTGCAGACCTCGTATTCCTGTCGATGCTTTGTCTTCTATCAGCTGCTTGAGAAAGATCCTATTGTTCCAGGAACGTCTTCCTCCGACCAGCAACACTTTACCAAAGTCTGTAGCTGCACGAAAAACTGAAAAGCAAAACTGTACCACAAGTATCCTAGGGAAACTTAAGAAGGTTCGCTGTAAAAATCAATATCTACACTGGGCCTCAGATGTATATGTGCTACCTGCCTGAACTGCAAAGCCTAGGCTGACAATATAACATTACACTACCTCGTGTTCCTATGTTATATGTCCAAGCCTCTCTATTTATCTAAGTTCACAGTATAGCCAACAAATACTTCACTATATCCCAAATGCAAAAATATTAATTTAACAGTTGGGCCTGGCTCGCCATTGAAAGAGGATAGGAATATTATTATTAATATATCAATGCTGAATATTAATAATGAATATTGTCTCCTACCTGGACCTCCGTTGAAAGAGGATAGATATCGCTTATTAGTATCAATAATAGTTACCAACAGCAATATCTCAGGTTACTGGTGTGGAAAGGGCAAACTATTACCAATTATCAGAAGACAACGGTCAATATTCCCCTTTTCCCCCTAGCTCGTGGGATTGTTCACAGTTTATACCATAGCTACAGTATGGTGGCTTGGTATCACCAGGAATAACACATAACTCTGCAGATATAACATAAAAGACACCTTTACTGGACTACAATGTACTAAATACAACATATACAAATACTTTCAATATCATGGTCACATCAGTATACATACACCATGTAACTGGCCTATAGTCTAACAATATAGACAAAAGATACTTAGCCTTAGCATGTATGGTCGTCATCCATCTAAGACCTCACAGGAAGCTGGTCTCCCTCCGCATGCCACAGTGGCCAGGTATATTAACACCTGCCTCCCCCAATTCCTTGTACTTGTGATGTAAGCACAGGAAGGGGCGGGGTCAAGACTATGAAATCACATGGCAAAGTGATGTTAGTCACTCAACCATGTGTCCAATTTAAATATGAAAACAGGGCTGAATCTTGGCCCTGTAACACCCCCAATAATGTATCAATAAGAAGTGGCCCCCAATAATGTGCCAGTAAGAAGTGCCCCCATAGATGTCCCCAATAATGTGCCAGTAAGAAGTGCCCCCATAAATGCCCCCTAATAATGTGCCAGTAAGAAGCGCCCCAATAATGTGCCAGTAAGAAGTTCCCCCCAATAATGTGCCAGTAAGAAGTGCCCCCATAGATGCCCCCCAATAATGTGCCAGTAAGAAGTGCCCCCATAGATGCCCCCCAATAATATACCAATAAGTGCCCCATAGATGCCTCCAGAGTGCCCCCCAATAATGTGCCAGTAAGAAGTGCCACCCAGTGCCCCCACAGCGCTCCTCTCCTGTATTGTACCAAACAAAAAAGAACAAAAAACACTTATACTTACCTCCATCAGGCTGGCAGCGATGCGATGCAGGCCTCTTCCGGCCGGTGTCCTGCACTAGTGCCTGCAGCCTATCAGAAGAATAGGGAAGGGAGACGCCTCTCCCTCCCCCGCAGTAGCACAGGCATCTGTATGGATATCCTGAGGACGGCAATACAGATGACTATGGAGATGAGCGCTTCCACAATGTCCACTTGTGACCAGGGTCCTGATTCCCGTGGCCCGGCAAACATCCATCCAGGGCCTGGTGGTTGGGGACCACTGGTGTAGATGATGCCTCACTATCCTTTCACTACACCTTGAATAAGCTTTCCCTGAACTTGTAAATCATTTTTTTTCGCACAATGAAGTCTTTACTAGCACTGTCCCTAGCACCTGCTGATGTTTTTCCCTGCACTAAGCACACTGGAAAATGGCCGAATCCAAGATGGCTGAGGCTATTTATAGGGCTGTGACATCACAGCGGCTGGCTGGCTGCTGATTGGATCGCATGCATGGCATTGTGGGTGATTCCTCCTTCCCAGAGTTCTTTGCTCCATGTCCTAACACATGCAACAGCCATTTTAAAAAATGCGATTCATTACAAAGCGTGAGGAAATTCGGCTTCGGTGTGAATAAAATTTTTCCTGAAATTCGGATCTTATTCCACTTTGTCAACTTCGATTCGCTCATCTCCAATAATAATCTTCAGTCTGGAGGTGGAGGTCCCAAGTGGAGGAGGAGGTGGACATGGCATTGCAGGCAGAAGAGGCGGAGGAGGTCATCAACCTTTTTTTTTTGTGTTGTGGAGGCCCTAAACTATTGGGAAATAGCAAAGATAATGCACAAACTACGTTAGTGTACATCAATGGCTAGGTGCGCCCGGGATACTTCTCTATTCTGCCAATATAAAACATAATAAATCTTGAGCCTGGAGGAGGAGGAAGAGGTCCTTTTTTATTTTTTCGTTTGTGGAAGCCCCAAAACATTAGGAAATAGCAAAAAGAATGCACAAAGTGTGCTGGAGTACAACAATGGCTTCTCTACTCTGCCAGTATAAGACATAATAATTTTGAGCCTGGAGGCGGAGGTCCCAGAGAAGTAGGAGACGGACGTGGTGATGCGGGTAAAAGAGGCAGACATGGCAAGGCAGACAGAGAAGGTGAACGTGGCTGTGCAGGCGGAGGAGGTCACCAACCTTTTTTTTTTTATTATTTAGTTTTTGGGGGGGTTTTGATTTGTGGAGGCCCCAAAACATTGGGAGATAGCAAAGACTAAGCTGGAGTATAACAATGGCTGGGTGTGGCTGGTATACCTCTTTACTATAGCCAAGGTACAGACAAGTTCTGTGGGATCCATGCCTAGTTTATTTTAATAAACGTGAGCTTGTCCACGTTGGCTGTGGACAGACGGATACGCCTGTCCGTGATCACCCCCCTTGCAGTGCTAAACACACGTTTGGACAACACACTTGCCGCAGTGCAGGCCAGCACCTCCAAAGGCATAAAGCGCAAGCTCAGGCCATGTGCCCAATTTGGAGACCCAGAAGTTAAATGGGTCTCCAAATTTGGGACCCGTCAGTACGTGCAGATGTGTGGACACGTAGTGTTCCACCATGTTGCTGAAATGCTGCCTCCTGCTAAGATGGTCCGTATCAGATGGTGGTGCTGTATGTTGTGGCATGCAGACAAAGATTTTCCACATTTTAGCCATGCTAACCATCCCTTCTGAGGTGCGGATGGTGACCCAGCTATGCTGGTGACTTCCTCCTCCTTCTACTGAGCCCCCATTGTCAAGTGGGAACACCATCAGTAGTGCCTCTACCAGCATTCTCTTGTACACGTGCATCTTCTATTCACACTCCAGTGGCAGAAGTAAGGACAGGGACCCAGCACAGTGGCCACCACGTAATCCGCACCTGTTAGAATGTGTGCAACTCAGCGGTTATTGGATTTGTTATTGTTATTGTTATTACAGGCACTGTAGCATGTAGTTGTTCATGTGTGCCAGGCTGCCCATAGGCAACGACAAGCTCTCCTTGGTGGGAGGTGTATCGTCTGTGTACTCTGTATCCCCCCCAGCCATGCCCCAGTAATGCCCATGAGGTGATTTGGGTGCCACCCTGCTGTGAATGGGGCGAATCCTCCTCTTTCCTCATCATCCTCCTCATCTGCCAAAACTGTGCCCTGGCTGGACAGTTGGGTACCTGGCCATGCAGGAAGCCATCCTCTGACCACCTGTGGACGACTGGCCTGATAACTGTGGGAATGATCCCTGTTCCTCCTCCTCCTCCTCTGCCACATCCTCATCCATCAGCACCTGAAGCATTTTTTCAAGGAGACATAGAAGTGGGATAGTAAGGCCCAATTCACACGACCTCGTGAATGGGGCCATATCTATTCCGCAATATTGCGGAATAGATGCAGCCCCATTCACCTCTATGGGAGCGGGCAGCCGCGGCACGGAGCCAGCTCCGTGCCGCAGCTCTGCTTAAAAATATAAAGCATGTCCTATACTTGTCCGCATGAAAGGACAAGTATAGGCATTTTGGGGTGCCCGGCCATGTGTTCCGACCGGCACGGAACACGGCGGGCGGCAGCCATAGTATTGCAGGTCCGCATCATTGCGAACCCGCAATATTACGGCCGTCTGAATGGGGCCTAAGGCTGATGACGGTGTCATCACCGCTGGCCATGTTGGTGGAGTACTTGAAGCAGCGCAACACGGCACAAAAGTCCCGCATGGAGGCCTATTCGGTGGTGAAATGTTGCTGTTTCACAGAGCGACTCAGCCATGCATGCTGCAGCTGAAACTACACTATCACCTGCTCGCACAGTATGTACAAGGTGTTCCACCTTGTGGGTACGTTGCATATGAAGACAATTGAATAACTTGACGAGTGCTACTTGTATTACTCGGAGTAGGGTTCCCACCCCAAACACGTATATAATGAAGACTCCGAACTTTGTTAGTAGATGTAAGGTTAGTATTTTTATTTTGCGACAAAATCACTCAATGTGACGTTTCGGCTCAGGTCTTGAGCCTTCTTCAGACTGTGACAGTAAAAAGACATACAATAACATTGTATTAGTATACATAGAAATACATGGAACATGGTTAAATACTTAGTATCAGATTTCCCAGATCCTATGTCAGACAGAACATGGCTATACTAAGACATAACAGTAACTATCAATATAGATAGACAAAGATGTCGTAGTATGTTAAGTGAGCGTTGATTAGTTCACATACATGTTACATAGTAAATATCATATGGATGACAAAGACGCAGAGTATCTGTATGAACTTAATAAGGAGGTCAACACTTAGAACAAATAAACATAGTAAAGTTGACATGTATACCCAGAGGGTCCGCTTACCAAATGTCGCTGGAGATAGGGGATGAATATTGTAGGTCCTATCAGGACAGTTAAATATGCGCCAGAGAAATAAACAGCATCCGCTGTATGTTGAAAATAATGCACCATGTCCAGGGAGCGATGGACAGCCTTTTTAAAGCCGGCGCTCGCTACTGGAGCTGGGGGTGGAGCGGGTAATTGGAACGCACGCTCAGCCGTGCGTGCGCTCCATAAGGCAGAAGTAGGAGGTAAAGAAACAGTCTGAGCGCACGTCGTGCGTGCGCTTCACAAAACGGAACCAGGAAGTCAGGTGGAACGCAAATGCGTTCCACTTCTTAGAGAGGACATGGGATAGGCAAAAGGATACTGTTAGTCGTCAAGGGGCTGGATAAGTAGAATTAGGGTACCTAAAAAAGGGGAAAGTATTGGAATTATACTTTAGTGTGCCCACAGAACCATGATATACCGTAAGAGTTATCATCAAACAAACAATTATGTACAATTGGATACATTAACAAGGGTTAGGTATTGTTGAACAAATTAAAAGAACTAAAAATCAAACAGAAAGACAAATGGCAATATTATAGGATAATGGTATGTATATATAGTGTAGTCAAGGCTCATTACATAATACTGACAAAAGAAAAAAATACAGTTAAACCAAATTAAGTTAAACAAAATTGTAGGTCAAATACATTATAGCAGTTGATGGAGATCATAATCCCGGTTAAGACCCCTTGGTTCAAGGCTATCTAATTTGTGTATCCAAAAAGCCTCCCTTCGTTTCAGTTGTTTGATCCTATTGCCACCACGTCTAGGGCGGGGGATCCTTTCTATGACCTGGAATCCTAACTGTGAGATGGTATGTTTAGCTTGGTTAAAGTGAAAGGGAACTGGAAGTAATAGGTTTTGTTTGCGTATATTTGACTTATGTTGGCATACTCTATTACGTATGGTTTGAGATGTTTCTCCTACGTACATGAGGCCGCATGGACATTTGAGGATATAGATTACATAGTCGGTGTCACAGTTGAAAAATTCTGGAATAGGGTATGTATGTCCTGATCGAGGGTGATGGAAGGACTCGCCCCTTAATAGAGCATTGGGTGCAATGATTACACGGGTATGTGCCCTTTTTATGAGTATTCAAAAATTGTTGCCTCGGTACCCTAGTTACAGAACCTATGTCCGCCTTAACTAGTATATCCCTAATGTTCCTGGGGCGCTTATTACACATTAAGACCGGAGATTTAAATTCCTCGATGTCAGGGTAGGCCCTATGTAGCAGAAACCAATGTCCCCGGATGATGTTCTCTACTTTTTTGGCACAAGGATGGAAGGTGTGCACAAATGGTATGCGTTTAGATGGTACTTTCCTCTGTTGGGCAGATGGTAATTTAGTGTGTAATAGCTTCTCCGGGTAGCCTCTTTCCCTAAATCTACAGCGCATCTCCTCTAGTCTTTGGTTGCATAATGTTTCATTATGTACAATTCTATTCACCCTATGGAATTGGGAGAGTGGGAGGGATCTCTTGGTATTATAGGGATGAGCGCTGGAGTAGTGTAAGAGATTGTTGCGATCGGTGGTCTTACGAAATAAATCAGTAGTAAGGTGCCCGCTACTGTCTTTTATCACCTGGGTGTCTAGGTAGTTAATACATGTGGTACTTTTTGTAATGGTAAATTGGAGTTCCGGATCTATTGAATTGATGTATATGTGAAAATCATCTAGGAATTCCAACGATCCGTCCCAAACACAGAACACGTCGTCAATGTAGCGTTTCCACATGACGACGTGTTCTGTGAAGAGTGTCTCCGAATATACATGGGTCTCCTCAAAATTGGCCATAAAGCTATTCGCATAGGGCGGGGGCACATTAGATCCCATGGCCGTCCCCCGTTTCTGTAAGAAGAAGGTGTCCTGAAATAAGAAATAATTGTTGTACAGCACAAGGCGGAGTAAGTCAATGCAGAATTCTGTTACACCAGTAGATGTATTGTTGGTACGAAGTAGTTTTTCCATCGCCTGTATGCCCTTTTCATGATTGATAGAGGTGTACAAACTGCAGACATCCCATGTGACTAAAATAGTGTTATGGGAGAGTGGTGGTAAATTCCTAATTATCTCCAAAAAAGATGTGGTATCTAAGAGGAAGGATCTAGTGTGGGTAATCAATGGAGTGAGAATTTTCTCTCAGAGAATAGAAATGGGTGACAGGATCGAATCCATGGACGCAACTATTGGGCAACCAGGAGGAGTTTGGAGATTTTTGTGAATCTTAGGCAAAATGTAAAAAATGGGTATTGTAGGATTGTGGTTTACAAGGAA
>ONZH01006916.1:0-147888 GCA_900303285.1 Rhinella marina | reverse complement strand
CTCTAGTGGTGGCTGTATATATCTGTATGTAGTAATCTCCTGAGCTCCCTCTAGTGGTGGCTGTATATATCTGTATGTAGTAATCTCCTGAGCTCCCTCTAGTGGTGGCTGTATATATCTGTATGTAGTAATTCTCCTGAGCTCCCTCTAGTGGTGGCTGTATATATCTGTATGTAGTAATCTCCTGAGCCCTCTAGTGGTGGCTGTATATATCTGTATGTAGTAATCTCCTGAGCTCCCTCTAGTGGTGGCTGTATATATCTGTATGTAGTAATCTCCTGAGCTCCCTCTAGTGGTGGCTGTATATATCTGTATGTAGTAATCTCCTGAGCTCCTCTAGTGGTGGCTGTATATATCTGTATGTAGTAATCTCCTGAGCTCCCTCTAGTGGTGGCTGTATATATCTGTATGTAGTAATCTCCTGAGCTCCCTCTAGTGGTGGCTGTATATATCTGTATGTAGTAATCTCCTGAGCTCCTCTAGTGGTGGCTGTATATATCTGTATGTAGTAATCTCCTGAGCTCCCTCTAGTGGTGGCTGTATATATCTGTATGTAGTAATCTCCTGAGCTCCTCTAGTGGTGGCTGTATATATCTGTATGTAGTAATCTCCTGAGCTCCCTCTAGTGGTGGCTGTATATATCTGTATGTAGTAATCTCCTGAGCTCCCTCTAGTGGTGGCTGTATATATCTGTATGTAGTAATCTCCTGAGCTCCCTCTAGTGGTGGCTGTATATATCTGTATGTAGTAATCTCCTGAGCTCCCTCTAGTGGTGGCTGTATATATCTGTATGTAGTAATCTCCTGAGCTCCCTCTAGTGGTGGCTGTATATATCTGTATGTAGTAATCTCCTGAGCTCCTCTAGTGGTGGCTGTATATATCTGTATGTAGTAATCTCCTGAGCTCCCTCTAGTGGTGGCTGTATATATCTGTATGTAGTAATCTCCTGAGCTCCCTCTAGTGGTGGCTGTATATATCTGTATGTAGTAATCTCCTGAGCTCCTCTAGTGGTGGCTGTGTATATATCTGTATGTAGTAATCTCCTGAGCTCCCTCTAGTGGTGGCTGTATATATCTGTATGTAGTAATCTCCTGAGCTCCCTCTAGTGGTGGCTGTATATATCTGTATGTAGTAATCTCCTGAGCTCCCTCTAGTGGTGGCTGTATATATCTGTATGTAGTAATCTCCTGAGCTCCCTCTAGTGGTGGCTGTATATATCTGTATGTAGTAATCTCCTGAGCTCCCTCTAGTGGTGGCTGTATATATCTGTATGTAGTAATCTCCTGAGCTCCCTCTAGTGGTGGCTGTATATATCTGTATGTATGTAGTAATCTCCTGCTGAGCTCCCTCTAGTGGTGGCTGTATATATCTGTATGTAGTAATCTCCTGAGCTCCCTCTAGTGGTGGCTGTATATATCTGTATGTAGTAATCTCCTGAGCTCCTCTAGTGGTGGCTGTATATATCTGTATGTAGTAATCTCCTGAGCTCCCTCTAGTGGTGGCTGTATATATCTGTATGTAGTAATCTCCTGAGCTCCCTCTAGTGGTGGCTGTATATATCTGTATGTAGTAATCTCCTGAGCTCCCTCTAGTGGTGGCTGTATATATCTGTAGTATCTCCTGAGCTCCTCTAGTGGTGGCTGTATATATCTGTATGTAGTAATCTCCTGAGCTCCCTCTAGTGGTGGCTGTATATATCTGTATGTAGTAATCTCCTGAGCTCCCTCTAGTGGTGGCTGTATATATCTGTATGTAGTAATCTCCTGAGCTCCCTCTAGTGGTGGCTGTATATATCTGTATGTAGTAATCTCCTGAGCTCCCTCTAGTGGTGGCTGTATATATCTGTATGTAGTAATCTCCTGAGCTCCCTCTAGTGGTGGCTGTATATATCTGTATGTAGTAATCTCCTGAGCTCCCTCTAGTGGCTGTGTATATATCTATGTAGTATCTCCTGAGCTCCCTCTAGTGGTGGCTGTATATATCTGTATGTAGTAATCTCCTGAGCTCCCTCTAGTGGTGGCTGTATATATCTGTATGTAGTAATCTCCTGAGCTCCCTCTAGTGGTGGCTGTATATATCTGTATGTAGTAATCTCCTGAGCTCCCTCTAGTGGTGGCTGTATATATATCTGTATGTAGTAATCTCCTGAGCTCCCTCTAGTGGTGGCTGTATATATCTGTATGTAGTAATCTCCTGAGCTCCTCTAGTGGTGGCTGTAATATATCTGTATGTAGTAATCTCCTGAGCTCCCTCTAGTGGTGGCTGTATATATATCTGTATGTAGTAATCTCCTGAGCTCCCTCTAGTGGTGGCTGTATATATCTGTATGTAGTAATCTCCTGAGCTCCCTCTAGTGGTGGCTGTATATATCTGTATGTAGTAATCTCCTGAGCTCCCTCTAGTGGTGGCTGTATATATCTGTATGTAGTAATCTCCTGAGCTCCCTCTAGTGGTGGCTGTATATATCTGTATGTAGTAATCTCCTGAGCTCCCTCTAGTGGTGGCTGTATATATCTGTATGTAGTAATCTCCTGAGCTCCCTCTAGTGGTGGCTGTATATATCTGTATGTAGTAATCTCCTGAGCTCCCTCTAGTGGTGGCTGTATATATCTGTATGTAGTAATCTCCTGAGCTCCCTCTAGTGGTGGCTGTATATATCTGTATGTAGTAATCTCCTGAGCTCCCTCTAGTGGTGGCTGTATATATATCTGTATGTAGTAATCTCCTGAGCTCCCTCTAGTGGTGGCTGTATATATCTGTATGTAGTAATCTCCTGAGCTCCCTCTAGTGGTGGCTGTATATATCTGTATGTAGTAATCTCCTGAGCTCCCTCTAGTGGTGGCTGTATATATCTGTATGTAGTAATCTCCTGAGCTCCCTCTAGTGGTGGCTGTATATATCTGTATGTAGTAATCTCCTGAGCTCCTCTAGTGGTGGCTGTATATATCTGTATGTAGTAATCTCCTGAGCTCCCTCTAGTGGTGGCTGTATATATCTGTATGTAGTAATCTCCTGAGCTCCCTCTAGTGGTGGCTGTATATATCTGTATGTAGTAATCTCCTGAGCTCCCTCTAGTGGTGGCTGTATATATCTGTATGTAGTAATCTCCTGAGCTCCCTCTAGTGGTGGCTGTATATATCTGTATGTAGTAATCTCCTGAGCTCCCTCTAGTGGTGGCTGTATATAATCTGTATGTAGTAATCTCCTGAGCTCCCTCTAGTGGTGGCTGTATATATCTGTATGTAGTAATCTCCTGAGCTCCCTCTAGTGGTGGCTGTATATATCTGTATGTAGTAATCTCCTGAGCTCCCTCTAGTGGTGGCTGTATATATCTGTATGTAGTAATCTCCTGAGCTCCCTCTAGTGGTGGCTGTATATATCTGTATGTAGTAATCTCCTGAGCTCCCTCTAGTGGTGGCTGTATATATATCTGTATGTAGTAATCTCCTGAGCTCCCTCTAGTGGTGGCTGTATATATCTGTATGTAGTAATCTCCTGAGCTCCCTCTAGTGGTGGCTGTATATATCTGTATGTAGTAATCTCCTGAGCTCCCTCTAGTGGTGGCTGTATATATCTGTATGTAGTAATCTCCTGAGCTCCTCTATCTAGTGGTGGCTGTATATATCTGTATGTAGTAATCTCCTGAGCTCCCTCTAGTGGTGGCTGTATATATCTGTATGTAGTAATCTCCTGAGCTCCCTCTAGTGGTGGCTGTATATATCTGTATGTAGTAATCTCCTGAGCTCCCTCTAGTGGTGGCTGTATATATCTGTATGTAGTAATCTCCTGAGCTCCCTCTAGTGGTGGCTGTATATATCTGTATATGTAGTAATCTCCTGAGCTCCCTCTAGTGGTGGCTGTATATATCTGTATGTAGTAATCTCCTGAGCTCCCTCTAGTGGTGGCTGTATATATCTGTATGTAGTAATCTCCTGAGCTCCCTCTAGTGGTGGCTGTATATATCTGTATGTAGTAATCTCCTGAGCTCCCTCTAGTGGTGGCTGTATATATCTGTATGTAGTAATCTCCTGAGCTCCTCTAGTGGTGGCTGTATATATCTGTATGTAGTAATCTCCTGAGCTCCCTCTAGTGGTGGCTGTATATATCTGTATGTAGTAATCTCCTGAGCTCCCTCTAGTGGTGGCTGTATATATCTGTATGTAGAGTAATCTCCTGAGCTCCCTCTAGTGGTGGCTGTATATATCTGTATGTAGTAATCTCCTGAGCTCCCTCTAGTGGTGGCTGTATATATCTGTATGTAGTAATCTCCTGAGCTCCCTCTAGTGGTGGCTGTATATATCTGTATGTAGTAATCTCCTGAGCTCCCTCTAGTGGTGGCTGTATATATCTGTATGTAGTAATCTCCTGAGCTCCCTCTAGTGGTGGCTGTATATATCTGTATGTAGTAATCTCCTGAGCTCCCTCTAGTGGTGGCTGTATATATCTGTATGTAGTAATCTCCTGAGCTCCCTCTAGTGGGTGGCTGTATATATCTGTATGTAGTAATCTCCTGAGCTCCCTCTAGTGGTGGCTGTATATATCTGTATGTAGTAATCTCCTGAGCTCCCTCTAGTGGTGGCTGTATATATCTGTATGTAGTAATCTCCTGAGCTCCCTCTAGTGGTGGCTGTATATATCTGTATGTAGTAATCTCCTGAGCTCCCTCTAGTGGTGGCTGTATATATCTGTATGTAGTAGTAATCTCCTGAGCTCCCTCTAGTGGTGGCTGTATATATCTGTATGTAGTAATCTCCTGAGCTCCCTCTAGTGGTGGCTGTATATATCTGTATGTAGTAATCTCCTGAGCTCCCTCTAGTGGTGGCTGTATATATCTGTATGTAGTAATCTCCTGAGCTCCCTCTAGTGGTGGCTGTATATATATCTGTATGTAGTAATCTCCTGAGCTCCCTCTAGTGGTGGCTGTATATATCTGTATGTAGTAATCTCCTGAGCTCCCTCTAGTGGTGGCTGTATATATCTGTATGTAGTAATCTCCTGAGCTCCCTCTAGTGGTGGCTGTATATATCTGTATGTAGTAATCTCCTGAGCTCCCTCTAGTGGTGGCTGTATATATCTGTATGTAGTAATCTCCTGAGCTCCCTCTAGTGGTGGCTGTATATATCTGTATGTAGTAATCTCCTGAGCTCCCTCTAGTGGTGGCTGTATATATCTGTATGTAGTAAATCTCCTGAGCTCCTCTAGTGGTGGCTGTATATATCTGTATGTAGTAATCTCCTGAGCTCCCTCTAGTGGTGGCTGTATATATCTGTATGTAGTAATCTCCTGAGCTCCCTCTAGTGGTGGCTGTATATATCTGTATGTAGTAATCTCCTGAGCTCCCTCTAGTGGTGGCTGTATATATCTGTATGTAGTAATCTCCTGAGCTCCCTCTAGTGGTGGCTGTATATATCTGTATGTAGTAATCTCCTGAGCTCCCCTCTAGTGGTGGCTGTATATATCTGTATATAGTAATCTCCTGAGCTCCCTCTAGTGGTGGCTGTATATATCTGTATGTAGTAATCTCCTGAGCTCCCTCTAGTGGTGGCTGTATATATCTGTATGTAGTAATCTCCTGAGCTCCCTCCATCCCCCTCTGGATAGTAATCTCATTAGCTCCGTCTAGGTTGTCAAGTAGTCAGAAAAATATTTGTATTTATACAATGACAGAATTCTATATTTTAGATACATGATCATCACTGAACCAAATCTTTTGACTCCAGCAGTATGGCCTTAGTAGTTCAAACCCTCCAGGTTTAGAATGTGCCCTCTATGTGTGTTGTGTCTGACATGGTGCAGGGATGACAAGCAGATGACGGCCCTCCATCCATCCTTAAATTACCCATAAATCAGGGATAACTATATAATTTCTTGGACGATCTCTTATCCTATGTGTCTCTAGATGTTATGGTGGCTGCACCAAACTTATCCTTCTCCTCTCCAGTTCCTTTGCAGATCCTCTCCTATCTCTTCTCTTTCTCTTCTCTGTTTCCTGTCCTTTTATTTTCTCTAGCACTTCTGTTTCTTCTGTCTTTCCTTCAGTCTCTTCTTTTATTGTCTCTTCTATATTTTTCGTCCTGTCCCTTTTCCTGTTTCTATCTCATCTCCTGGCTCTTCACCTGTCTTCTTCTGTCTCTCCTCCTATCTATTCTCTCTTCTTCATCTTATCTCCTGTTTCTTGTCTTGTCTCTCTCCCCATCTCTTTCACTACTTCTCTTATCTGATCTCTTCTCCTAGTTCTTAAACTGTCTCTTCTTTTATATCTTTTCTTTATTCTTCTCCTATTTCTTCCTCTGTATCTTCTCATCTTTTCTCTTTTTTGTCTCCTCCTTCTCCTATCTTTCTCGCATCCCTCCTCCTGTCCATTCTCTTATTCATGTCCTGTCTCTTCACCTGTTCCTTCTTCTGTCTCTTCTCCTGCGTTTTCTCCTCTCATTTGAATTGTTTCTTCCCCTTTTCCTTCTTCTGTCTCTTCTCCTGCGTTTCCTCCTCTGTTTTGAATTGTTTCTTCACCTGTCCATTCTTCTTTCTCTTCTCCTGCGTTTCCTCCTCTGTTTTGAATTGTCTCTTCACCTGTCCATTCTTCTGTCTTTTCTCCTGTGTTTTCTCCTCTCTTTTGAATTGTCTCTTCACCTGTTCCTTCTTCTGTCTCTTCTTCTGTCTTTTCGGATGTCTTGTCCTGTGTCATCCCATATCTCTTGTGCTGTCACTTAACTTGGCTTTTCTTCTGTCTCTTTTCCATCTCATCCCATCTCTTTTTCGGTCTTGGTCTCTTTTGTATCTTTCGGTACTTTTTCTCTTATTTCTTATCCGATCTCTTCATCTGTCTCTTCTCACCTCTTGTCTCTTGTTTCTTCTCATATATCTTCTTCCCTCTTTTCTCCTATCTCTGTACTGTCTTGTCAACTGTTTCTTCTCGTGTTTGTTCTCTCATCTCTATTCTTACCTATTCTCTGAGCTCTTCTCCTGTCTCTTCTCCTTTTCTTCTGTCTCTTCATCTATCTATCCATCTCCTGTCTTGTAGCCTTTCTATTCTCCCTTCTCTTCACCTGTCGCTTCTCCCATCTCATCTCTTCTCCTGTCTCTTCACTGTCTCTTCTCCCATCTCATCTCATCTCTTATCTCTTTTCCTGTCTCTTCTCCTGTCATGTCCTCTTTTCCCATCTCTTCTTTTTTTTCTTTTCTGTCTTTTTGCCTGTATCTTATCTCTTTTCCTTTCCTGTCCATCTTCCTGTCTCTTCACCTGTCTGTCTCTTCACCTGTCCCTTCTGTCTCTTCACCTGTCCTTCCATCTGTCTCTTACCTGTCCCTTCATCTGTCTCTTCACTGTCCCTTCATCTGTCTCTTTGTCTTTCATCTCTCTTCACCTGTCCCTTCACCTGTCCATCTTCTGTCTCTTCACTGTCCCTTCATCTGTCTCTTCACCTGTCCCTTCATCTGTCTCTTCACCTGTCCTGTCTCTGGTCTCTTCTCCATCTCTTCTGTTTTCTCTTTTTCTTTTTTTCCTGTCTCTTCACCTGTCCCTTCTCCTGTCTTTTCTTATCTCTTTTTCTATATATTTTCCTTTCTGTTCATCACTGTCCCTTCTTCTATCTCTCTCTCTCTTCACCTCTTCCCTTCTTCTATCTCTTCTCTTATCTCTTCACCTGTCCCTTCTTCTATCTCTTCTCTTATCTCTTCACCTGTCCCTTCTTCTATCTCTTCTCTTATCTCTTCACCTGTCCATCTTCTCATCTTCTCTTCTCTTCTCTCTTATCTCTTCTTCTTTATCTCTTCTCTTATCTTCACCTGTCTTTCCTTCTTCTATCTCTTCTCTTATCTCTTCACCTGTCTCTTCTCTCTCTATCTCTTCTCTTATCTCTTACCTGTCCCTTCTTCTATCTCTTCTCTTATCTCTTCAACCTGTCTACTATTCTATCTCTTCTGTTATCTCTTCTCCTGTCTCTTCTGCTATCTCTTTTGTTATATCTTTTTCTCTCACTTTAGTGATTTCTTTTCTCTATCTTTTCCATTTCTTATCTTTTCTCTTATCTCTTCCTATCTCTTCACCTTTCTTTCTCTTCTTCTTCTCTCTTATCTCTTTCCTGTCTCTCTGCTATCTCTTTTCTTATCTCTTTTTCTATCTATTTCTCTTATCTTTTTTTTTCTATCTCTTCACTGTCCTTTTCCTGTCTCTTCTCTTATCTCTTCTCCTGTCTCTTCTCTTATCTCTTCTGTTATCTCTTTTCTTATCTGTTCTCTTGTTTCTTCTCTTATTTCTTCTTCTGTCCCTTCTCTTATGTCTTCTCCTTTCTCTTCTCTTATCTCTTCACCTGTCCTTCTTTATCTCTTCACCTGTCCCTTCTTTCTCTTCACCTGTCTCTCTTATCTTCACCTGTCCCTTCTCTTATCTCTCACCTGTCCTTCTCTTCTCTTCTTCTCTCTCTCTTTTATCTCTTCACCTGTCCCTTCTCTTATCTCTTCACCTGTCCCTTCTGATATCTCTTCTGTTATCTTTTCTACCATCTCTTCTGTTATCTCTTCACCTGTCCCTTCTCTAATTTCTTTTGCTGTTATCTCTTCTCCTGTGTTCTCTTCTTCTCTTTCTTCTTATCTCTTCTTCTATCTCTTCTGTTATCTCTTCTTCTTCTATTCTTCTCTTATCTTCTTCTTCTATCTCTTCTACCCTATCTTCTGTTATCTCTTCTCTCATCTCTTCTTCTATCTCTTCTGTTATCTCTTCTTCTATCTTTTCACCTGTCCCATCTCTTATCTCTTCTCCTATATCTTCTCCTATCTCTTCTCTTATCTCTTTTCTTATGTCTTCTCTTATCTCTTCTGCTATTTTTTCTGTTATCTCTTCTTCTACCTCTTCCACCCTCTCTTCTGTTATCTCTTCTTCTATCTCTTCCACCCTCTCTTCTGCTATCTCTTCTCCACGGTTTCCCTCCACCCTTTCTCTGCTGCTCTGTACTCTTCCTCCACCATCGCCTCCCCCCGCTGTTCCCAGAGTGAGAGGATGCTATCAATAATGGGTAGATGGATAAGGCGTGACGAGTCTCAGAACAATCCCCTGTCTGCTGAACTTTAATTAACAGTTACTTAATTAGTTCGAGACCATTTAGAGTAAAATGTTTTGATTAGGAATCTGCATGTGCCCCCCCTGTGATGAATGGGAGTGGGTGGCCGCGTCTCCCGCTGTTCCTAATAGATAATAAACCTAAATCCATCAGGCGTTCATACAGACGCGTCGGGGGACAAATTCGCTGAGATACCCCATCAATCGCTGCTGACGGCCCTAAACAAACAGCCCCCCCACTCCGTAAGCCGGAAACAAACACAATACGTTGCGCACAAAGACGCGCGAGGAGCAACATGACTGTGACCCTTAATTACGGGCCCGGGCGCCGCCGGTTTCCCTTCTGACGTGATGTGACATCCTCGTTACCAGAGAAGAGCATGGGTGCCAATGCTGCCGGGCACCCTGGGCACACAGCCATAATACCGCCATCTACTGCCAAAGAGTCAGCTCTTCTGTCAACAAGAGGTAGAGGGTGGTCTACAGGGCCCCGGCCTACATCCCGAATTACACCGTCACCCTCCACAAGGACTGTGGACTGCAGGGTCTCCCTGGTGATGGCCAGGAGAAAATGGAGGGAGGGGGCCCAAGCTGGGTAAACAGTCCCGGGGCCCCTGAAGGGTGGTCTCAATAGTTTCTAGTAACATCCTGGATAAGACCTATTAGGGTGACCTCTGCTTAGGGCTGAGGGAACGAGGTGGTCGGTGACAAGGACAACGGCCCTTCTTTGCCCTATTTTTCATCCGGCTCTGAGAACACTTATCAAATGAGGATCAAGGGGCGCGATCAGGGCCGATTTAAGGGGGTTGTCACATGAAGATAACGCTTTATAATTGAAAGCTGGCATGGTGCATGTAAAGCATGGAGGGGCCAGGTCTGCCAGAACGGGAGCAACTCTTACAGGACCACCCTATGGGTGCCAGAGCGAGACCAATTCTTACAGGACAACCCTACAGGGACCAAAACTGGAGCCACTGTTACAGGACCACCCTATGGGTGCCAGAATGGGACCAACTCTTACAGGACCACCCTACAGGGACCAGAACTGGAGCCACTGTTACAGGACCACCCTAAATGGTGTCAGAGCTTGAGCCACTTACAAGACCACCCTACGGAGTGCCAAAACAAGAACCACTCTTACAGGACCACCCTACAGGACACCAGAACCAGGGCTACTCTTACAGGACCATCCTACAGGATACCAGAATGGGAACCTCTCTTACAGGACCATCCTACAGAAGACTAGAATGGGAACCTCTCTTACAGGACCACCCTACGGATACCAGAATGGGAACCTCTCTTACAGGACCACCCTACAGGACACCAGAGGACCAGGGCTACTCTTACAGGACCATCCTACACAGGATACCAGAATGGGAACCTCTCTTACAGGACCACCCTACAGGACACCCAGAACCAGGGCCACTCTTACAGGACCATCCTACAGGATACCAGAATGGGAACCTCTCTTACAGGACCATCCTACAGGATACCAGAATGGGAACATCTCTTACAGGACCATCCTACAGAAGACCTAGAATGGGAACCTCTCTTACAGGACCACCCTACAGGATACCAGAATGGGAACCTCTCTTACAGGACCACCCTACAGACCACCAGAACCAGGGCTACTCTTACAGGACCATCCTACAGGATTACCAGAATGGGAACCTCTCTTACAGGACCACCCTACAGGATACCAGAATGGGAACCTCTCTTACAGACCATCCTACAGGATACAGAATGAACCTCTTACAGGACCATCCTACTGAAGACTAGAAGGGGCCACTCTTACAGGACCATCCTACAGGATACCAGAATGGGAACCTCTCTTACAGGACCACCCTACAGGATACCAGAATGGGAACCCTCTCTTACAGGACCACCCTACAGGATACCAGAATGGGAACCTCTCTTACAGGACCATCCTACAGGATACCAGAATGGGAACCTCTCTTACAGAACCATCCTACAGGATACCAGAATGGGAACCTCTCTTACAGGACCATCCTACAGAAGACTAGAATGGGGGCCACTCTTACAGGACCACCCTACAGGACACCAGAACCAGGGGCCACTCTTACAGGACCATCCTACAGGATACCAGAATGGGAACCTCTCTTACAGGACCATCCTACAGGACCAGAATGGGAACCTCTCTTACAGGACCATCCTACAGAAGACTAGAATGGGGGCCACTCTTACAGGGACCATCCTCAGGATACCAGAACCAGGGCCACTCTTACAGGACCACCCTACAGGATACCAGAATGGGAACCTCTCTTACAGGACCACCCTACAGGATACCAGAATGGGAACCTCTCTTACAGGACCACCCTACAGGACACCAGAACCAGGGCTACTCTTACAGGACCATCCTACAGGATACCAGAATGGGAACCTCTCTTACAGGACCATCCTACAGGATACCAGAATGGGAACCTCTCTTACAGGACCATCCTACAGGATACCAGAATGGGAACCTCTCTTACAGGACCACCCTACAGGATACCAGAATGGGAACCTCTCTTACAGGACCACCCTACAGGATACCAGAATGGGAACCTCCCTTACAGGACCATCCTACCGGATACCAGAAAGGGAACCTCTCTTACCGGGCCATCCTACAGGATACCAGAATGGGAACCTATCTTACAGGACCATCCTACAGGATACCAGAACCAGGGCCACTCTTACAGGAACACCTTAGAGAGCATATGGAAGGGTCATCTTCAATTTGCTTCTGACAGTGTAGATATCTACAGGGGGTGGATGGAAGCCGCTCCTTCTTCGCGTTATCCAGGAAGGGGATCTATATCCATTCACGACTTTCCCATGTGTCACCAGGACTACAGACTGGATCAGTCAGGGCCACAAGAAGGGTAGAGCTAGGGTTGTAACAGCATTATTCTGGTCAGGGCGTAAATCCTTGCAGCGCTAATTGTCAGTATTCAGGCCCAAGTGAGAGCGGGCGTCTTGACACATGATGAATCGCACTTCCACAACGGAGATTTACATTTGCAATTAAAAGGAAGTTTTCTCAGATCGGACAAGCGCCGTGCGTACCCTCCATTACTCCCCGCAGTGCAGGGATTAGCTCCTCCGCTCCATGTATTCCGCAGGATACTGGAGGCTCAATTAACTCCGACATAATGATCATCGCCAGCGCTTTACAATCTGCAACAGGTTCAATCCCTTCTGTTCTGCTAAAAATCATGAAGTAAGGGAAATGGAGGACGTTAAAGGGGCACGCCACGAAAAGACTCCCTCCCCCCGTCACCGCAGAAGGTCCTACATTCCTCCCAGTGCAGTCTCTGATCAAGACTGAGAGTCAAATGTCTTTCGATGGACTAGAGCCGCCATATACATAAGATCAGGATCAGAGACAACATGGCCGATCAATGGGCGATGATCGGCGATCGGCTGATCACGCCAAACGTGGTCAGTAATAATCCAGCCTGATGGATCAGATTAATGAAAACAGTAATCGGAAATCAGACAGTGTTTGCGTTTCTCAAACCGTGATGGTCCTAAATGGGATGTGCCCAGGATGGTCCTAACTGGCCATTTCATCCAACCTTCATCTTATCTGATAACTCAGTTTGAAGGGGTTGTCCTGACTGGCATGGGGGGAAAAAAAAAACGACCGCTCCCCACCGCTCTTGTTCTGGGACTTCTCTGTTCCCCACCAGTCACTACTACTGGAAATCCAACCGTTCAGCTGGTCGGTGACCCGCCTCAACCAGTGATTGGCCAAGCAGTCATGTGATCATGTTGAGAAGACCAATGAAGAAGAGACCAGCCGGGGGGCGGCAGGGGACGGGTGAGGAGAGAACAATGTCTTTTGTAATTTGCAGCCACCCAGGCAATGACTTTCGCTTTAAGAAGCCAAAAAAGTTTAAAAGTACAGGACATTGAGGCTGTGTCCGCACCTGTGGAGACCCCCGGAGAAAATACTGTTGGAGATTCAACATCTTACAGCTTAGTCTTCTGCTGGATTGACTGCAGTTTATTGTTGTAACACTAGATGTCGCTGTTACTAATGCTTGCTATATAGTCTCTGTGCGTTTCTATGATGTATTTCCTGTACATTGATGTGAACTCACCGATTTCTTTTTCCTGTCTGTGCTACTCACCATGTAAGGTGACTGTCTGGTGTGGAGGGAATAGCCACACCGAGCGTATGAGCCAAGGGAAATGACCAAAACCAGGGAAACGGTCACCTCCTGCAGGGAACCCTTAAACTAGGCCCTGACTGACTACCAGTATGAACAAGCCTTAGTTGTAGGAGAGTTCATACACAGGAACCTAATAATAAATTCACCCTAAAGAACCCTGCAGCTATTGACACAAGAAAGAGTAAACCCGTTCCTCCAAGAGTAAGGACAAACAGGAGACTCCAGAAGGAAAACCACAAAAGGGAAAAAGTCACTTATCTTAAAGCAGATATCGCAGCAACCGGATCTCAGCCAAAGATCCACACCACACACTACTAAGAAGGCAGAAAGTATAAATCGCAGTGAATCCTGGGAGAATAAATAGAGGAAAGATAATTACCATAGCCACAACAGCTGAGGGGAAGGGGTGTGGTAAATAGCAACCAAACAAAGGGAAAAGCATGTCAAATTATGTCACTTTTGAAAGCCGTCCAGAACGTCTGATACCAGACGCAAGCCTACTCGTGACAGTGTCCTTCAGCATGTTCCAATAAACCCAGTTCCTGTTACTCCACAATGTCTGATCTAAACTGACTCTGCTGCACCCAGCAACCATACTCTGCAACAATTACTTCTGTAGAAATGATTCTAATGACAGTCCCATCCTGTGTCCAAATAATAGCGCCATACAGTGATAAGACTGCCATATGGCTGCCCAGTGACTGCGCTTTGCAATATTTTATCAATATATAGTGCCAAATGAGCAATGCATAGGGTATACTAGCAAAACCTGCATACAATGCCCATATAACAGCGCCATACAGTGGCCGGATGACACTACTATAAAGCTGCTCTATAACAGTGCTATACAGTGCCTAAATGATAGCATCATCTAGTACAGTAGGAATATCCAAGAAATCCACCGGCCTACAGAGCTTAAAGGGGGCTTCTAGACACTGATAACTCATCCTATGGACAGGCATATCCCCCAACATTTATAAGCCTGAGTGGGTCTCAGGGGCGGGACCCGCACCTTTCAGACATTGGGGGCATATCATAGTGATATGCCCCCAATATACAAGATGGAAATACTCCTTTAAATTTCTATTTTAGTTGTCTTTCCCTGAAAGTGAACCCACAACTATCTGCATTGAAGACAAAGACTCTAACCACTGAGCCATAGAGCTCAATGCTAGTAAATGGAAGATATACATTTCTTTTTTTTTTTATCAATTGCAAAAAAATTAATGGGCCAGTCTATGGACCAGAATAGGACATACAGATGTGGGCAGGATTTTTTAAAAAATTTGCAGAACGGACATACAGATGTGGACAGGATGAGCATCATTCCCCGGCCTACTGTCTCTTATTCAGCCCTGCAGACGCAATGACGTCCCTACATCACATCTGCTGGAGAGAGCCGCAGCCAGGGAGCTGCACCTGCGTCCTCAGGAAATTGGACCATATCTCAGCCACCAAAATCTGGGATGGTCCTGTGAGATACAAGACATTTGGGAGGTATGGGATAGGTCACAATATGAGATCACTGGGGTCCAACACCCGGCACCCCCAATGATCAGCTGTTTTTAGAAGCAGCTGGTGGTGTAAATAACACAGATGGAGTCAGAAGCAGATAATACAATTCAGGGACAGAGCGCTCCTGTATTGCTCTGCCCAATCATAGAGAGAACTGTGCAGCTGTACAATAGTCCTCCCCCTGCACTCATCTCCATGGTCACAGAGAAAACAGGAAGTTAAAGTGGTTATCCAAGACTAATAAAGACCTCCCAAAGTGGCCGACACGCGGTGGAGATACTTACCTGGTCCCTGTCATTGGACTCCTCTTGGTCATGTGACCATTTATTTTGAGGCAATGGGAGCAGTGCAGCGGTCACATGCCTCCCCCTCAATGGATGTTGTCTTCAGTACCATAGGAAGATTTAGAGCCAGCCCCGGAGTGGCAAACACTGAACCCAGTGGTGGGGACCAGGTAAGTATGATCACCAGCGTGGGTCGGATAACCCCTTTAAAGCCCAGGCAATGTTGGGGCCTAGAGAGTAGAGGGACCACAGGATCCCAGGTAAGCAGCATTATCCCTTCTATTGCCCTACAGCAGGAATATTTAGATTAACCCCTTCACTGCCCTAGACCACCTCGTATACTGACATCAACACCATTCACTGCCCTAGACTACCATGTATACTATCAAAAACACCTTCACTGCCCTAGACTACCATGTATACTATCAATAACCCCTTCACTGCCCCAGACTACCATGTATACTATCAATAACCCCTTCACTGCCCTAGACTACCATGTATACTATTGATAACCCCTTCACTGCCCTAGACTACCATGTATACTATTGATAACCCCTTCACTGCCCTAGACTACCATGTATACTATCGATAACCCCTTCACTGCCCTAGACTACCATGTATTACTATCGATAACCCCTTCACTGCCCTAGACTACCATGTATACTATTAATAACCCCTTCACTGCCCTAGACTACCATGTATACTATCAATAAACCCTTCACTGCCCTACACTACCATTTATACTATCAATAACCCCTTCACTGGCCTAGACTACCATGCATACTATCAATAACCCATTCCACCACCCTATGACTACCATGTATACTATCAATAACCCCTTCACTGCCCTAGACTACCATGTATACAATCAATAACCCCTTCACTGCCCTAGACTACCATGTATACTCATCCCTAGACTAGACTCCATGTATACTATCAATAACCCCTTCACTGCCCTAGACTACCATGACTCACTGCCATGATACCATGTATACTATCAATAACCCTTCACTGCCCTAGACTACCAATGTATACTATCAATAACCCCTTCACTGCCCTAGACTACCATGTATACTATCAATAACCCCTTCACTGCCCTAGACTACCATGTATACTATCAATAACCCCTTCACTGCCCTAGACCCTACCATGTATACTATCAATAACCCCTTTCACTGCCCTACCAGACTACCATGCCCCCTAGACTACTATCAATAACCCCTTCACTGCCCTAGACTACCATGTATACTATCAATAACCCTTCACTGCCCTATGAACTAACTTCATGTATACATGTATACTATCAATAACCCTTCACAATAACCCTTCACTGCCCCCTAGACTACCATGTATACTATCAATAACCCCTTCACTGCCCTAGACTACCATGTATTACTATCAATAACCCCTTCACTGCCCTAGACTACCATGTATACTATCAATAACCCCTTCACTGCCCTAGACTACCATGCATACTATCAATAACCCCTTCACTGCCCTAGACTACCATGTATACTATCAATAACCCCTTCACTGCCCTAGACTACCATGCATACTATCAATAACCCCTTCACTGCCCTAGACTACCATGCATACTATCAATAACCCCTTCACACTGCCTAGACTACCATGACTACCACCCTGCATACTATCAATAACCCCTTCACTGCCCCTAGACTATACCATGTATACTATCAATAACCCCTT
The DNA here is from genome assembly GCA_900303285.1 of Rhinella marina. Classification (NCBI taxonomy): domain Eukaryota; kingdom Metazoa; phylum Chordata; class Amphibia; order Anura; family Bufonidae; genus Rhinella; species Rhinella marina. The sequence goes on along the minus strand of ONZH01006916.1, from coordinate 131,149 downwards.
CACTGCCCTAGACTACCATGTATACTATCAATAACCCCTTCACTGCCCTAGACTACCATGTATACTGCCCCCGGATGAAGGACACGCCGAAACGCGCGTCGGGGTAACACCAACCCTGGTCTTGTTTGTGACTTCTTTTCATTTGTGGTGAGCTGCTGTTACCTTAATTACTTGGATATACGTGAAATGTGTATGTCCTATTGAATTGTAATGGCTGCAACCTGAATCTATGGAGGTGCCATGCGGTATGTTATTATATGGGTGTAACTTCTTTGCGACATTGTTTGTGATGTGATACCTTATGGCACCTCTACGTTATTAGGCAGCCCACCATTTTTTGTCTGTCACTTTTTGATACTTCATTTGTTATATACTGATTTATTAATATAGACCAGGGATGGTGTTTCTTTTTTGCACTGTCAACCTTTTTCCCTACTACGGTACTTTTTATCTTGTATATGTATTCAATAAAGATTCTCCGATTTTTTTAGCATGATATCGGCTCCATGTTTTGTCTCTCCATGATAGACATGTGTTTTTACCATGTATACTATCAATAACCCCTTCACTGCCCTAGACTACCATGTATACTATCAATAACCCCTTCACTGCCCTAGACTACCATGTATACTATCAATAACCCTTCACTGCCCTAAGACTACCATGTATACTATCAATAACCCCTTCACTGCCCTAGACTACCATGTATACTATCAATAACCCCTTCACTGCCCTAGACTACCATGTATACTATCAATAACCCCTTCACTGCCCTAGACTACCATGTATACTATCAATAACCCCTTCACTGCCCTAGACTACCATGCATACTATCAATAACCCCTTCACTGCCCTAGACTACCATGTATACTATCAATAACCCCTTCACTGCCCTGCCCAGACTACCATGTATACTATCAATAACACCTTCACTGCCCTAGACTACCATGTATACTATCAATAACCCCTTCACTGCCCCAGACTACCATGTATATACTATCAATAACACCTTCTCTGCCCTAGACTACAATGTATACTATCAATAACCCCTTCACTGCCCTAGACTACCATGTATACTATCAATAACACCTTCACTGCCCTAGACTACCATGTATACTATCAATAACCCCTTCACTGCCCTAGACTACATGTATACTATCATAAATAACACCCTTCACTGCCCTAGACTACCATGTATAATATCAATAACCCCTTCACTGCCCCTAGACTACCATGTATACTATCAATAACCCCTTCACTGCCCTAGACTACCATGTATAACTATCAATAACTAACCCTTCACTGCCCTAGACTACATGTATACTATCAATAACCCCTTCACTGCCCCTAAGACTACCATGTATACTATCAATAACACCTTCAACTGCCCAGACTACCTGTATACTATCAATAACTGCCCTTCATGCCCTAGACTACCATGTATAATATCAATAACCCCTTCACTGCCCCAGACTACCATGTATACTATCAATAACACCTTCACTGCCCCAGACTACCATGTATACTATCAATAACACCTTCACTGCCCTAGACTACCATGTATAATATCAATAACCCCTTCACTGCCCTAGACTACCATGTATACTATCAATAACACCTTCACTGCCCTAGACTACTGTACCATGTATACTATTACTGCCATATGCAATAAGTTACATTGTCATTACCTCTTCACTGCCCTAGACCAACAATAATACTGTAATTCACCCTCATACTGCAATAGACCACTAGGTATATAGATATCAACACTCTCACTATCCTCGATCACCAGGTATACCTATATTAACCCCTTCATTGTCCTATACCACTAAGGATTCTGACCATAACTTTTTCACTGCCCTAGATCAACAGGGATTCTGATATTAACCCCTTCACTTCCCAGGACCACCAACAGGGATTCTGACATTAACCCCTTCACTGCCCAGGACCAACAACAGGGATTCTGACATTAACCCCTTCACTGCCCAGAACCACCAACAGGGATTCTGACATTAACCTATTCGCTGCTAGAAACCACTGGAAAATTGATATTCATTTTTTCACTGACCTAGACCCCCAGGGACATTTCTGCATTGTCCAGCTTAGAAGGAGCTGTGTCCAGATCCCCCTCACTAGCAGGAAAGGCTAAAAGTGAACATTGTCACCATACGGCGCTAATAATGGCAGACAAGTGATGGAGAGGCCTCAGAGAAAGCGCCCTTTGCCCCCCTATAATCCAGCCCCCTACCATTATACTGCTTGTAGTATTAGGTAGAAGGAATCAGTCGGAATAGATCAGTAAACAGGAGGCATCTGATTATTATAACACAGAGTAATATTATTGGCGGGGGCGGTGCTGCTTCCAGGAGCCCTCACTAAGCACATCCCGCGTCCTGCGCTCTCCTATTGTATAAATCAGTCAGTTTCAATCTCAATCTAACCTTATGTGACAATTATTGTCCTTCCTCGTCCTCTTAAAGAAATAATGGCGCTGTCATTAAGCATCAGGCTCTGGAGCGTCAGCGCCGCGTGCAAGCTACATCTCAGTACGCGGGGCTGGCGTCTGATCATGTCACAGCAGGTGACTCCGCCACGGCGATTTTATTACCGAGATATATAGAGATAACAGAATAGATAAATCATCACAACCGTCCTCGTTTATTCCCAGCGGCCGGGCGTCCACAAGCCTTTCCTGCGCAGGAGGGAGATGGTGGTCACCCACAGAGGAAGGCGGGTGGTCGCTAGGTCCCCGAAGATGTCCTGGTTGTAATGCCATCTATGCAGACGATGCTCATCAGCTGGAGGAGGTCTGCCTCATTCAGACGACCGTATTTACGTGTCCGCGTGCGTTCCAAAATTTTGCAGAACCAATGCGACCCATTCATTTCAACGCAAAAAGATACAACATGTCCTATTCTTGTCTGCAATTGCCGACAGGAATAGGCATTTCTATCATAGGGCTCTCCGTTCTGTTCAACAAAATCCGGAACGTACACGGCCAGTATCCATGTTTTGTGGATCCGCAATTTGCAGACCGCAAAACACATACGATTGTCTGAATGAGCCCTAAAGAATTCCGTTTCCTACAAGCTATCCGCCATCTCGTGGACAGAGGAGGACTGCTAGATCGGAGGGGGAACAGTTTTCAGAATACCCATAGAAGTTAATGGAGACAGCTGCACACGGGTGACCACCTCTACAGTCACAGTGCCTGCTGGACCGAGAGACCCCCATTCTTGAGATCATGGATCCCAGAGGTGGGAGACGCCTCTATCAGACATTTATGGTATGTTCTGTGGATAAGTTCTGGACGGGACAAACTACTAGTCACTACTAGGGGGAGCTCACTGCCTGCAGCCACTACTAGGGGGAGCTCACTGTCTGCAGCCACTACTAGGGGGAGCCCACCGCCTGAAGTCACTACTAGAGTGAGCTAACTGCCTGAAGTCACTACTAGGGGGAGCTAACTGCCTGAAGTCACTACTAGGGGGAGCTCACTGCCTGCAGCCACCACTAGGGGGAGCCCACCGCCTGAAGTCACTACTAGAGGAGCTAACTGCCTGAAGTCACTACTAGGGGGAGCTAACTGCCTGAAGTCACTATAGGGGGAGCTAACTGCCTGAAGTCACTACTAGGGGGAGCTCACTGTCTGAAGTCACTAACTAGGGGGAGCTCACTGCCTGCAGCCACCACTGGGGGAGCCCACCGCCTGAAGTCACTACTAGAGGGAGCTAACTGCCTGAAGTCACTACTAGGGGGAGCTAACTGCCTGAAGTCACTACTAGAGCTAACTGCCTGAAGTCACTACTAGGGGAGCTAATTGCCTGAAGTCACTACTAGGGGGAGCTCACTGTCTGAAGTCACTACTAGGGGGAGCTCACTGTCTGAAGTCACTACTAGGCGGGAGCTCACTGTCTGAGTCACAGCTAGGGGGAGCTCACCGTCCGCAGCCACCACTAGGGGGAGCTCACTGGCCTGAAGTCACTACTAGGGGGAGCTCACTGCCTGAAGTAACTACTAGGGGGAGCTAACTGCCTGAAGTCACTACTAGGGGGGAGCTCACTGCCTGCAGCCACCACTAGGGGAGCTCACTTCTGAAGTCACTACTAGAGGAAGCTCACTGCAGCCACCACTAGGGGAGAGCTCACTGTCTGAAAGTCACTACTAGGGGAAGCCTCACTGTCTGAAGTCACTACTAGGGGAGCTCACTGTCTGAAGTCACCACTTGGGGAGCTCACTGTCTGAGTCACCACTAGGGGGGCTCACTGTCTGAAGTCACTACTGGGGGGAGCTCACTGTCTGAAGTCACCGCTAGGGGGAGCTCACTGTCTGAAGTCACCACTAGGGGGAGCTCACTGTCTGAAGTCACCGCTAGGGGAGCTCACTGTCTGAAGTCACTACTAGGGGGAGCTCACTGTCTGAAGTCACTACTAGGGGGAGCTCACTGTCTGAAGTCACCGCTAGGGGAGCTCACTGTCTGAAGTCACTACTAGGGGGAGCTCACTGTCTGAAGTCATGACTAGGCAGAGCTCACTGTCTGAAGTCACTACTAGGGGGAGCTCACTGTCTTAAGTCACTACTAGGGAGAGCTTACTGTCTGAAGTCACTACTAGGAGAGCTCACTGTCTGAAGTCACCACTAGGGGAGCTCACTGCATGCAGCCACACTAGGGGAGCTCACTGCATGCAGTCACCACTAGGGGGAGCTCACTGTCTGCAGCCACACTAGGGGGAGCTCACTTGCCTGTAGCCACCACTAGGGGGAGCTCACCGCCTGCAGGCACCTCTAGGGGGAGCTCACCACCTGCAGCCACCACTAGGGGGAGCTCACCGCCTGCAGCCACCACTAGGGGGAGCTCACGCCTGCCAGCCACCAATAGGTGTAGCTCACCGTCTGCAGCCACCACTAGGGGGAGCTCACTGTCTGAAGTCACTACTAGAGGAAGCTCACTGTCTGTAGCCACCACTAGGGGGAGCTCACTGTCTGAAGTCACTACTAGGGGGAGCTCACCGTCTGAAGTCACTACTAGGGGGAGCTCACTGTCTGAAGTCACTACTGGGGGAGCTCACCGTCCGCAGCCACCACTAGGGGGAGCTCACCGTCTGCAGCCACCACTAGGGGGAGCTCACTGTCTGAAGTCACTACTAGAGGAAGCTCACTGTCCTGTAGCCACCACTAGGGGGAGCTCACTGCCTGCAGCCACCACTAGGGGGAGCTCACTGCCTGCAGCCACCACTAGGGGGAGCTCACCGTCCGCAGCCACCACTAGGGGGAGCTCACTGCCCTATTGAACTTGCTGGCCCTGTAAAAGTTTTTCTGCTGCCATCTCCACCGAGTGGTTGCTGCAGGAAAACACCACATCCAGGATATGAATGGAGTCAGGCGGCCTCTTCTCCCTGTCCTTCCCAGTCCTCTGTCATGGTGGTCTGTCTATGAGACGAGCACTGAGATGATAGATGACAGCTGTGTGAGAGAGATCGCCTGCCATGACAGTGGAAATAACAGAGGACAGCAATGTCACCGGGATCAGCAGCGTCTCGGTCAGCGGTCTCAAAATAATGCTGTAATAGAAGAGTGAGAGACAGAAGATGGAGAGAGCGGCAGAGCCTGCCAATGGTGGCATCTACAGACAAACCACCACGAGGGCAAGGGTGGACAGAGATCACCAACCCATCTGGAGATCAGCAGATTATCAGGATCAGCAGCAGATCACCAGTTGATCATCAGCAGATCATAAACAGAGTTTATCACCAGCCAGATTGGGATCAAGATCAGCAGAATCCAGCCAATCAGATAGCAGCGATTCACCAGATTCAGCAATCAGATCAGCAGCCGATCACCAGATTACAGATCAGATCAGCAGCCGATCACCAGCAGACACCAGCACCATTACCAGCCAATCAGATTAGCAGCCGATCACCAGATTACCAGACAATCAGCAGCCAATCACCAGATTAACAGACAATCAGATCAGCAGATTCAGCCATCAGATTAGCAGCCGATCACCAGATTACCAGACAATCAGCAGCCGATCACCAGATACCAGCCAATCAGATCAGCAGCCGATCACCAGATTACCAGACAATCAGATCAGCAGCCGATCACCAGATTACCAGACAATCAGTAGCCAATCACCAGATTACCAGCCAATCAGATTAGCAGCCGATCACCAGATTACCAGACAATCAGCAGCAATACCAATTAACAGACTAATCAGATCAGCAAGCCAATCACCAATTACCAGCCAATCATGATTAGCACGCCGATCACCAATTACCAGACAATCAGTAGCCAATCACCAATTACCAGCAATCAGATAAGCAGGCCGATCACCAGATTACCAAGACAATCAGCAGCCAATCACCAGATTAACAGACAATCAGATCAGCAGCCAATCACCAAATTACCAGCCAATCAGATTAGCAGCCGATCACCAGATTACCAGACAATCAGCAGCCAATCACCAGATTACCAGCAGATCACGGACAGTAAAGAAATAAATATGTCTGGAAGTTCCAGGATTCAAAAATAAAACCAGTGGCACGCCCCCAACCGATTCTGCATGAAGTTCGCATGTTCCGCCCGTCCACTCCTCGGGATCCTCCCACTCGCCTGCTCCAGAAACATGTCGTTACTTATCTAAAAAACATTGCTCATTATCTCACACCATGCTGTATATTTGCACTTTTTTACACTTCTCGACACTCAAGTTGCAACAAAGCAGGCGGGGTTTAGTGAGAGGGGGCGTGGCCTAAACTTTTTATTATAATTTCTTCTATAAATGGGCGCAAATAAAAACTAAATTCTACACCGGTTTATAATCTAGGGTAGGCCGGCGCCTGTCAGTAAATCAGCCAGTAAATGTCAGTAATGTCAGTAAATCGGCCCTGTGGGCTTCTATGAAAATGGCTAATAATGACGCTCCCGGGCCTCAACCCATAATCCGTAACAGGGACCTCCACAGTCCTGAACACAAAAAAGTGGAATTTTTGTAAAGCAGGCATTTTGGGGGCGTTCCTGGGGCCCCGATTTTGCATATTCTCATGTTCAGGTGCCCTTTATGCCGCTGGTCAGACTATCTTGAGACCTCGCCGGTCCGGGAGTTGGTGGCGGACAGACCACCGCCTTCAGGCCCATGACCACCCGCACGCCTCCTGGCAGCCGATTCCCGCTGACCTGACAATTTCCTTTCACGCCGTTTTCCGTCCATGTTCGGACTGTTAGTTTCGGTGTCCCGCGTGGCCGTCGGCGCTGTCACCCCTCCCCGCTACGTTATGACTTCATTCCCAGCGCAGGCGGCATGCAGAAGGAAATAAATCTTCATAAAGGCGGTGTGTGATTAATGGCGGGTCCCGGGCTCGGTGCTGGACCTTTCCCATTACCCACTAATAGAAAGATGGAGAGCCCCTGTCTGAGACACTTGCCTCCCGTCATTTGTTCCACTTTGCAGTCCATTTGCCGGGGAGACTACAAGGCACTCCATCAAAAATATTTTCAGAGTTAATTTCCGTCCCCTTAATCTGCTTGATTCTTATTTTGTATCGAATGGCAGGATCGATTTTCATTGCGTCTAAATTAAATAAGGGACTTTCCATGCATGGCTGCCCCCCGGAGAAAGGGGGGAGGGCGAGAAGGAAGGGACGAGGGTGGAAGAGGAAGAAGAGAAGAAAGAGACGGATAGAAGGAAGAAGAAGGAGGAGGGAGCCGCTGACCCAGGGAGACCAAGACAGACGGATACAGAGATAGAGAGATAGAGAGACTGAGATAGACAGAGAGATAGAGAGGACTGAGAGATAGACAGAGAGATAGAGAGACTGAGATAGACAGAGAGATAGAGAGATAGAGAGACTGAGATAGACAGAGAGATAGAGAGATAGAGAGACTGAGATAGACAGAGATAGAGAGACTGAGATATAGAGAGAGAGGACTGAGATAGACAGAGAGGATAGAGAGATAGAGAGACTGAGATATACAGAGAGATAGAGAGACTGAGATAGACAGAGAGATAGAGAGATAGAGTAGACTGAGATAGACAGAGAGATAGAGAGACTGAGATATTAGAGAGAGAGACTGAGATAGACAGAGAGATAGAGAGATAGAGAGACTGAGATATAGAGAGAGAGACTGAGATAGACAGAGAGATAGAGAGATAGAGAGACTGAGATATAGAGAGAGAGACTGAGATAGACAGAGAGATAGAGAGATAGAGAGACTGAGATATAGAGGAGGAGACTGAGATAGACAGAGAAGATAGAGAGATAGAGAGACTGAGATAGACAGAAGATAGAGATGATTAGAGAGACTGAGATAGACAGAGAGATAGAGAGATAGAGAGACTGAGATATAGAGAGATAGAGATAGACTAGAGTATAGAGAGAGAGGAATTAGAGAGAGAGATAGATAGATAATATTAGAAATATAGATAGAAGTATATAAGAATAGATAGATAGTAGTATAAGAGATAGATAGATAGGATAGGTAGCATAATAGATAGAAGATAGATAGTATAGGATAGATAGATAGATAGGAGATAGATAAGATAGTAGATAGAAGATAAGTAGATAGATAAGGAGATAGTATAAAGATAGATAGATGAGATAGATAGATAGAATAGATAGATAGATTAGATGATAGATAGATAGATATGAGATAGATAGATAAGATAGATACGATACGTATATAACAGATAGATAATAGGAGATAAGATAATAAGATAGTATATAAGAGATAGATAGATAGATAGATAGATATAGATAAGATAGATAGATAGGAGATCAATAATAACAGCAGACAGATATTATAGATATAATTGGATGCACACTCGGGGACAGGAGAAGCGGAGTTTGTTCCCGGCACTCGAGAATCGCATCTTTTCCAAAGCTCATTTCTTGACCATTATTCTCACATTTGTGAGCGGCCCCCCCCCCTCGCCCGTCCTCACCCCCCCCCTCCTCGCACCCCCGCTGGCTTTAAGGATTAAATCTGTCACTTTGTATTCCTCAATCCCCTGAGGACCCCCCCCTCCATCCGCTGCCAGAGACATTGGTAACTGCTTTCTATATGACCCCAGGCGGCCTCTTAACCCCTTCCCTGCCAGACCGGGCGCTGCCTCCAAAAAGAGCAGAACATTGTGACGATTCCTGTGTTTTTTGTCATCAGCGCCAGGCGTAACGTGAGATGACAGAGGGTCACATATAGCGGGGGGCGATGTATTCACACAGCGGACTCCCAGTAGTATTTCAGAACTTCAGAAAAGCAATTAAAATGGCGGCACGGCGTTATTAACCCGCATAATCCGTCATGACGACGCCCCCACTGGTATTATTTACCACTCATCCCTTTAGGCCCAAAAATGTCCTGGCTGTTGCTTAGCGACAGATGCTGCCGCTGGAGGGTGACCACCATATGGATGTAGCTGAGGGACAGCCTGAGTGGTCGCCTCACTGCAGGGTTCCTCTTTATGAAACGCACTCCAGACCTCGCTGCGCCCCTCGCTATCCAGTAGGACGGGTCCGTGTCTCATTCACTGGTTCTGATTGGTTGCTATGGGTAACAAAAAAAACCTGTCCCTTCAATAAATGAGGCCCATCTTACTGATAACAATGAGGCTTAAATAAGTGTTTATGACCTTTTCAGTAATTTTATTAGATGGTGGCACAAAGTGAAAGTGAAAGTACGATCCACACAGCTAGACAGTTAGCCCTTTTGTGACAGAACGGCTCAACATTTTTAATAAAGACCAATTGAAGAAATTATTTTTAGCCTAAAATGAGTAAAATGCAATTATAAAAAAATTAAGGTTTACACAGCCTTTAAGACTGACGCTTCACATGCAGGTCTTGATCTGAAAATGCGCCAATATTAATTAAATGTGGAACATCTTGGGCTGTCCAAAGGACAAAAAATGAAATCTGTGTCTGCTACGTGGCCTAGGTCTTGTGTCTCCACTCAGAGGGCTTCTGCACACCATGTGGCCTCAGCCCCTGCCTAGTAACTTCCTGGAAAGAAAGCCTCATCTGTACCACAGTGACCCCTAGTGACAGCCGACAGTATTACTATACACATACCTACCAATACAATCCATAAAAACAGGGCGGGGTAAAAATGGAGGGACGTGGCCTCCCCCAACCAATCACATTGACTATTATTTACACCAGAAACTAGCGTAAATTATGGCTCACAGGCTTTGAATTTCTGGTGCACAGATGGCATCAGAGGCGCCAAATTTGGTTGCACCTGTGCCTCTAAATAAATTTGGAGCATTTTGTGCCGATGAACCTTATACTTGGTGTATGTATCCTTACCGTGTGCAATCTAGGCTGGAGTGCGGTTATTGGAGTGGTTCCCCTTTAAGAAGACACGTGGCGCAGATTTTCTGGTTGTGGTCACTTTAAGAAGGCACTGTACTCTTGATGGTTGCACACAAGGGGGCGCTTTACTGTAACTGGCACCCTGCCATCTCTGACTCACCTTCCTTGACGTCCACTTCACTCCACCTTTCATTATCTGGCCCCCAGGTTTCCACTCCTCCTCAGTGCCCCCAGTGGTAGCATATGTCACCAGGGACGCCCTGCCAGCCTCCTCCTGGTCTGAGCTCAGGTCCTCGGTCCTGCCACAACTAACCTCATGGAGGCCGACGATGTCATCAGCACCAGACTGCACCATCAGCCTACTGTCCCTGTTGCCCATAGCAACCAATCACAGCTCAGCTTTCATCTTGCAAGAGCACTGTGAGAAATGAAAGCTGTGCTGTGATTGGTTGCTACGGGCAACAAGGGCAGTTTTTGCTATTACCGTAGTTTCATAACTGACACTCCTAGCAGGCCTCAGGCCTAGTTTCTCACAGGCCAAAGTATACGCAATGTTCATACACCCTGCTTCACCACACACATCTTCCCCCTGTAGGTCCAGGCTCTTCTTGGGCCTACTTACCATCCGTACCGCCCTAACGGCTGGCAGCGGCAGCTAACCACTGCAGCTGGTCACTGCGGCGCCATCCGGATGACCTACAAAAGAAGAGCGTCCATAACGACCTGTATACAGTATATACAAACACCTAAAGCAAATGAGCGCCATATGCGGCAGCAGTGCTGGGCCCCATCTGAGCGGATCTGAATTCAGTCTAATATAACTTCGCCGTTGGGTCCGGTCCTCATTACACCGATACTGAAGACTCTAAAATGCCTCCAGATTATGTAAAACTGGATGACAACCTCTGAGGACGCATTTGTGGCAGCCATATTGGTTGTCACCCAGCTTATCCAAAATCATAAACAGTTGGAAAGGATTTTTTCACATGCAGTGAATTTTTATCTTTGGGGAAAGAGCAATACAATCATCTTTATTGGCGGCCATCGGTCCATTGTATTGCCCACCAATTGAACTACGGATACAGTGAAACGACTTTGCAGCTGTAATAAAATTACACAGGGACGATAATTGTCAGCGGCGGTCCAGGCGGGGGTTGCCCTGACAACCTTGCAGTATTGCTGCCCCTTTAACGCGGAGAGCTGTGAGGTCATTTAGAAAATTATAGCGTGAAATAATGGAGGGAGAAAACGCCGGCGACGATTTTTAGCAATTCTGGAAAATATCGGCGGAGTAAAAAGCCTCATTGTGAGCGGCTCATTGTGTGCAAACAGCAGAAATGAGCGGCGCTCGGGCCGGGCAGGACGGGGTTAAAAGATCAATCTAATGACCGCTCCGCCAGATTACGCCAAGAAAGCTGCGCTTCGAGCGGAGCTGATGTCGGCTGAGGGCTCATGTCATTTTCTAGGTGTTATGTCTCCTTTGGAGAATATAAGAGGCCATTGCATAAGTATTAGCCCCCTGATAGAGCGCTCCAAGGCCCGCCATCACCCTGCAGATCGGTCAGGGCTGGCCCCATAGTAGCTGTGTGGTCTGCCTTCATCTGGAGACCGTCAGCATGTTGGGCAATGCCCCTCCCCTTAAAATGGGGCTCAGATCACCCTCAGCCATAGCTGCCTATACCCCCAAACCATCATGCGTCCATCGCCATGGCCACCCAGTGCCCGCCTTGGATACCTCATAGATATGTTCCCTGAATTGGCTACTAGTGCTCATGGGCAGCAATGTCGTTACCCCGTGGAGTACATATAGGGGCTCCCTGCGGGTTACTAAAATGGTGACCCCCATTAATGATGCCAGCAGTGCCCCCATATCTAGTGCCAATGGGTTCCAAACATTTGCCACCAGTTGTATCTCAGACAAGGTTTTCAGTGGAGTAGTCAGCGACTAACCTCATGGACTACAGAACAGGCTCATGGGACTGTGGGAGGTTTTCTTGCCCTTCATCAGCAAACTCTTGGCAATCGGGATGAGAAGAATCGGATGCGGATTATAGGAACCGCACAGATTATTTTTCAGAACTTTTGCGCATGTTTCCAGCACATCCATATTCCAGTAAAGGTAACAGCGCCACCTCTGTCCGCAGGTTGTGTGTGGTAATGCGGCTCCACTGAGACTGGGCGGAGCTGCAGTACCACATGCAGCCTGTAGACAGGGGTGGCGCTGTTTACAGGAGGAGGCAGCAGGTGTTTGTCATCCTGTCCGGCCCCTTTAATGGAGTTTGAACGGCTTATTTCTGCGGTAATGAGCGTCGCTCGGGTGTGACGCCGGATTCGCACCCCCGTCCTGCAATTAACCTTTCTTCTCCCTCAGCTGCTTAATTGATCAATTACTTCTTAATTGGAGAAACGGTAAAATGTGTCAGAAGCAGGAATGGCCGCACCGGTGACTGGGGGCCCCGAGCAACATCACAGGAAGGTAGGTAAGGGGCCCTGGGGGTGGCCTGCTCTATTTAAAGGGGCACTACTCCTCAGAATGACACGCTGCGGGTATATGGAGATCTGGGGGCAGCCATGTATTTCATATGGAAGAACGCCGCCAATAGCACTACCCCGCCTGAAACAGCAGATAACGGATAGATGCTCATTGGTGGCAGGATGCAATACAGTAACAGGAAGGCGGAGTCCCAGTAACAACCTATTGGGACCATTGGGCTCTGGTGGCCGATACATTTGTGATGTGGGTCACTGGTTTTGTGGGTTCCTCAGCCCTGAGGACTCATCTTCAGTTTTGTACCCACTACGGCCCCTCACGAGGAGGTGGAGGGGTCAGTCACCGAGCGACCACTGAGCCCCAGTTTACGGCAGGATGTTTATTTTGATAGATTTGATGACTCTTCACATTGTAACAGAACTTCAGCTGTGAGCAAGACTTGTCTGGACATTTGTGTACATAAACTATAGAATCCCTTTAAGGGTCCTTAAAAGGGTCCTGCAGGATAGAACAGGGCAGTAGCTGGGCTGGTTAATGTGAGCCTATGGGTGTTGCATAGCACCGTATACATAAATGGTGCAGTGCCCAGATAAAGTGTGCTGTACTGTACCCAGATAATGTATGTATACAGTACCCAGATAAAGTGTGCTGTACTGTACCCAGATAATGTATGTATACAGTACCCAGATAAAGTGTGCTGTACTGTACCCAGATAATGTATGTATACAGTGCCCAGATAAAGTGTGCTGTACTGTACCCAGATAATGTATGTATACAGTACCCAGATAAAGTGTGCTGTACTGTACCCAGATAATGTATGTATACAGTACCCAGATAAAGTGTGCTGTACTGTACCCAGATAATGTATGTATACAGTGCCCAGATAAAGTGTGCTGTACTGTACCCAGATAATGTATGTATACAGTGCCCAGATAAAGTGTGCTGTACTGTACCCAGATAATGTATGTATACAGTGCCCAGATAAAGTGTGCTGTACTGTACCCAGATAATGTATGTATACAGTGCCCAGATAAAGTGTGCTGTACTGTACCCAGATAATGTATGTATACAGTACCCAGATAAAGTGTGCTGTACTGTACCCAGATAATGTATGTATACAGTGCCCAGATAAAGTGTGCTGTACTGTACCCAGATAATGTATGTATACAGTGCCCAGATAAAGTGTGCTGTACTGTACCCAGATAATGTATGTATACAGTGCCCAGATAAAGTGTGCTGTACTGTACCCAGATAATGTATGTATACAGTGCCCAGATAATGTATGTATACAGTGCCCAGATAAAGTATTCTGTATTGTACCCAGATAATGTATACAGTGCCCAGATAAAGTGTGCTGTACTGTACCCAGATAATGTATGTATACAGTGCCCAGATAAAGTATTCTGTATTGTACCCAGATAATGTATACAGTGCCCAGATAATGAATGTATACAGTGCCCAGATAATGAATGTATACAGTACCCAGATAAAGTGTCTGTACCCAGATAATTAATGTACACAGTGCCTAGATAGAGTGCTGTACTGTACCCAGGTAATTAATGTACATGGTGCCCTGATAATAAATGCTGTACTGTACCCAGATAATGTACATGGTGCCCAGATAATGAATGTATACAGTATCCAGATAGAGTACTGTACTGTACCCAGGTAATTAATGTACATGGTGCCCTGATAATACATGCTGCACTGTACCCAGATAATGTACATGGTGCCCAGATTAAGAATGCTGTACCCAGGTAATTAATGTACATGGTGCCCAGATAATAAATGTATACAGTATCCAGATAGAGTACTGTACTGTACCCAGGTAATTAATGTACATGGTGCCCAGATAATGAATGTATACAGTATCCAGATAGAGTACTGTACCCAGGTAATTAATGTACATGGTGCCCTGATAATAAATGCTGTACTGTACCCAGATAATGTACATGGTGCCCAGATAATGAATGTATACAGTATCCAGATAGAGTACTGTACTGTACCCAGGTAATTAATGTACATGGTGCCCAGATAAAGTATTCTGTATTGTACCCAGATAATGTATACAGTGCCCTGATAATGAACGCTGTACTGTACCCAGATAATTAATGTAGTGTCCAGATAATGAACGTATACAGTGTCCAGATAAAAAATGCTATACTGTACCCAGATTATTAATGTACATGGTGCCCAGATAAAGAATACTGCACTGCACCCAGGAAATTAATGTACATGTTGTCTAGATGATGAATGTATACACTGCCCAAATAATAAATGCATACAGTACCCAGATAAAGAATGCTGTACTGTACCCATATAAAGAATGTACCGCACCTTGTAGACTAGAACATGGACGACCACCACTGAGCAAGTGGACACAAGCCCCCCCCCCCCCCAGTAAAGAGCTCCCAAAGCGCCAAATATAAAGTATGGCGCCCTTTACTGCAGGCGTCACCTACCAGGGCCCATCCAGGTGACAGGTTCTATTTAGAGCGTTCTGTCCGTGCTCCTGACAGCACAGTGCAGTTATGTAGTATTTACTAAGTCAGGAGGGTGGACGGGTCGGCGACACTTGTTATTGGGGGTTTATCAGCTGGCGATATGAAGTCACAGGTCAGTCAAGTCCGACCCTCAAGTCCACTACTTACAGATCAGACACAAACCTATTGGACGTGTTTAATAGTCCCCAGTGAGCTCATTAAATCAGGTTTGTTAAGTGATCCTGCGCAGGATGAACTCAGCGCCATCTGCCTCCTCCGCCTCTGGATCACAAAACGCTGCCTCCCTCTAGTGGACACCTGAGAACATTGCAGTTACACCGACAAACCACAGAATTATCTGCACAAAATTCAAGGGATTTTTCCTGTTTTTTTTTGTAGATAACTGCAACTTTCTAATGCAAAAAAAAGGGGAATTTCAGTCAGCAGATCCCAGTGCGCAGGTGCACGTTGCTATGGCTAAATGCACAAGGAAAGGAAAATACATACAATGCAACGGCACACTGCTAACCAGAGAAAGCACAAAATGCCATAGAGATATGAAGTATTCTGGAGCTAATGCTATGCTTGTTTAGTAAATTAGAGATTCTTGGCAAATATATTTTGTACAAAATTATCTGGGCCCGTCCACCAAATCGTCCAGGTGATCTCTGTAGGACGGGAACCTATGATGGGACAGATCCCTCTGGTTGTAGTGACGCAGTACGTATGAGTGACAGTATGATGGGACAGATCCCTCTGGTTGTACTGACGCAGTACGTATGAGTGACAGTATGATGGGGCAGATCCCTCTGGTTGTAGCGGCGCAGTACGTATGAGTGACAGTATGATGGGGCAGATCCCTCTGGTTGTAGCGGCGCAGTACGTATGAGTGACAGTATGATGGGACAGATCCCTCTGGTTGTAGTGACGCAGTACGTATGAGTGACAGTATGATGGGACAGATCCCTCTGGTTGTAGCGGCACAGTACGTATGAGTGACAGTATGATGGGACAGATCCCTCTGGTTGTAGTGACGCAGTACGTATGAGTGACAGTATGATGGGACAGATCCCTCTGGTTGTACTGACGCAGAACGTATGAGTGACAGTATGATGGGACAGATCCCTCTGGTTGTAGCGGCGCAGTACGTATGAGTGACAGTATGATGTGACAGATCCCTCTGGTTGTAGTGACGCAGTACGTATGAGTGACAGTATGATGGGACAGATCCCTCTGGTTGTAGTGACGCAGAACGTATGAGTGACAGTATGATGGGGCAGATCCCTCTGGTTGTAGCGGTACAGTACGTATGAGTGACAGTATGATGGGACAGATCCCTCTGGTTGTAGTGACGCAGAACGTATGAGTGACAGTATGATGGGCAGATCCTCTGGTTGTAGCGGTACAGTACGTATGAGTGACAGTATGATGGGACAGATCCCTCTGGTTGTAGTGACGCAGTACGTATGAGTGACAGTATGATGGGACAGATCCCTCTGGTTGTAGTGACGCATTACGTATGAGTGACAGTATGATGGGACAGATCCCTCTGGTTGTAGTGGCGCAGTACGTATGAGTGACAGTATGATGGGACAGATCCCTCTGGTTGTAACGGCGCAGTACGTATGAGTGACATTATGATGGGACAGATCCCTCTGGTTGTAGTGACGCAGTACGTACGAGTGACAGTATGATGGGACAGATCCCTCTGGTTGTAACGGCGCAGTACGTATGAGTGACAGTATGATGGGACAGATCCCTCTGGTTGTAGTGACGCATTACGTATGAGTGACAGTATGATGGGACAGATCCCTCTGGTTGTAGTGGCGCAAGTACGTATGAGTGACAGTATGATGGGACAGATCCCTCTGGTTGTAACGGCGCAGTACGTATGAGTGACATTATGATGGGACAGATCCCTCTGGTTGTAGTGACGCAGTACGTACGAGTGACAGTATGATGGGACAGATCCCTCTGGTTGTAACGCGCAGTACGTATGATGACAGTATGATGGGACAGATCCCTCTGGTTGTAACGGCGCAGTACGTATGAGTGACAGTATGATGGGACAGATCCCTCTGGTTGTAACGGCGCAGTACGTATGAGTGACAGTATGATGGGACAGATCCCTCTGGTTGTAATGGCGCGCAGTACGTATGAGTGACAGTATGATGGGGCAGATCCCTCTGGTTGTAGCGGCGCAGTACGTATGAGTGACAGTATGATGGGACAGATCCCTCTGGTTGTAGCGGTGCAGTACGTGTGAGTGACAGTATGATGGGACAGATCCCTATGGTTGTAGCGGCGCAGTACGTATGAGTGACAGTATGATGTGACAGATCCCTCTGGTTTAGCGACGCAGTACGTATGAGTGACAGTATGATGGGACAGATCCCTCTGGTTGTAGCGACGCAGTACGTATGAGTGACAGTATGATGGGGACAGATCCCTCTGGTTGTAGCGACGCAGTACGTATGAGTGACAGTATGATTGGGACAGATCCCTCTGGTTGTTAGCGACGCAGTACGTATGAGTGACAGTATGATGGGACAGATCCCTCTGGTTGTAGCGACGCAGTACGTATGAGTGACAGTATGATGGGACAGATCCCTCTGGTTGTAGCGACCAGTACGTATGAGTGACAGTATGATGGGAACAGATCCCTCTGGTTGTAGCGGCGCAGTACGTATGAGTGACAGTATGATGGGACAGATCCCTCTGGTTGTAGCGGCGCAGTACGTATGAGTGACAGTTATGATGGGACAGATCCCTCTGGTTGTAGTGACGCAGTACGTATGAGTGACAGTATGATGGGACAGATCCCCTCTGGTTGTAGCGGCCAGTACGTATGAGTGACAGTAATGATGGGACCAGATCCCTCTGGTTGTAGTGACGCAGTACGTATGAGTGACAGTATGATGGGACAGATCCCTCTGGTTGTACTGAGCAGACGTATGAGTGACAGTATGATGGACAGATCCCTCTGGTTGTAGGGCGCAGTACGTATGAGTGACAGTATGATGTGACAGATCCCTCTGGTTGTAGTGACGCAGTACGTATGAGTGACAGTATGATGGGACAGATCCCTCTGGTTGTAGTGACGCAGAACGTATGAGTGACAGTATGATGGGGCAGATCCCTCTGGTTGTAGCGGTAAGTACGTATGAGTGACAGTATGATGGGACAGATCCCTCTGGTTGTAGTGCGCAGAACGTATATGAGTGACAGTATGAATGGGGCAGATCCCTCTGGTTGTAGCGGTACAGTACGTATGAGTGACAGTATGATGGGACAGATCCCTCTGGTTGTAGTGACGCATTACGTATGAGTGACAGTATGATGGGACAGATCCCTCTGGTTGTAGTGGCGCAGTACGTATGAGTGACAGTATGATGGGACAGATCCCTCTGGTTGTAACGGCGCAGTACGTATGAGTGACATTATGATGGGACAGATCCTCTGGTTGTAGTGTACGCAGTACGTACGAGTGACAGTATGATGGGACAGATCCCTCTGGTTGTAACGGCGCAGTACGTATGAGTGACAGTATGATGGGACAGATCCCTCTGGTTGTAGTGGCGCAGTACGTACGAGTGACAGTATGATGGACAGATCCCTCTGGTTGTAACGGCGCAGTACGTATGAGTGACAGTATGATGGGACAAGATCCCTCTGGTTGTAATGGCGCAGTACGTATGAGTGACAGTATGATGGGCAGATCCCTCTGGTTGTAGCGGCGCAGTACGTATGAGTGACAGTATGATGGGCAGATCCTCTGGTTGTAGCGGTGCAGTACGTGTGAGTGACAGTATGATGGGGACAGATCCCTATGGTTGTAGCGGCGCAGTACGTATGAGTGACAGTATGATGTGACAGATCCCTCTGGTTGTAGCGACGCAGTACGTATGAGTGACAGTATGATGGGACAGATCCCTCTGGTTGTAGCGCGCAGTACGTATGAGTGACAGTATGATGGGACAGATCCCCTCTGGTTGTAGCGACGCAGTACGTATTGAGTGGACAGTATGATGGGACAGATCCCTCTGGTTGTAGCGACGCAGTACGTATGAGTGACAGTATGAATGGGACAGATCCTCCTGGTTGTAGCGACGCAGTACGTATGAGTGACAGTATGATGGGACAGATTCCTCTGGTTGTAGCGACGCAGTACGTATGAGTGACAGTATGATGGGACAGATCCCTCTGGTCCCTCTGTTGTAGCGGCGCAGTACGTATGAGTGACAGTATGATGGGACAGATCCCTCTGGTTGTAGCGGTGCAGTACGTATGAGTGAGACACAAGGGGACAGATCCCTCTGGTTGTAGCGACGATGACGGCGTACGTACGTATGAGTGACAGTATGATGGGACAGATCCCTCTGGTTGTAGCGACGCAGTACGTATGAGTGACAGTATGATGGGACAGATCCCTCTGGTTGTAGCGGCGCAGTACGTATGAGTGACAGTATGATGGGACAGATCCCTCTGACAGTATTGTTGATAGCTGCGTACAGTACGTATGAGTGACAGTATGATGGGACAGATCCCTCTGGTTGTAGCGGCGCAGTACGTATGAGTGACAGTATGATGGGACAGATCCCTCTGGTTGTAGCGTGCAGCAGTACGTATGATGGGACAGATCCCTCTGGTGTACAGTACGTATATGAGTGACACTATTGAGGGCAGATCCCCTCTGTTGTAGCGGACAGTACGTATGATGACAGTATGATGGGACAGATCCCTCTGGTTGTAGCGGCGCAGTACGTATGAGTGACAGTATGATGGGGCAGATCCCTCTGGTTGTAGCGGCACAGTACGTATGAGTGACACTATGCGGGGACAGATCCCTCTGGTTGTAGCGGCGCAGTACGTATGAGTGACAGTATGATGGGGCAATCCTCTGGTTGTAATGGCGCAGTACGTATGAGTGACAGTATGATGGGACAGATCCCTCTGGTTGTAGCGGCGCAGTACGTATGAGTGACAGAATGATGGGACAGATCCCTGGTTGTAGCGGCGCAGTACGTATGAGTGACAGTATGATGGGGCAGATCCCTCTGGTTGTAGCGGCACAGTACGTATGAGTGGACACTATGCGGGGACAGATCCCTCTGGTTGTAGCGGCGCAGTACGTATGAGTGACAGTATGATGGGACAGATCCCTCTGGTTGTAGCGGCGCAGTACGTATGAGTGACAGTATGATGGGACAGATCCCTCTGGTTGTAGCGGTACAGTACGTATGAGTGACACTACGAGGGGACAGATCCCTCTGGTTGTAGCGGCGCAGTACGTATGAGTGACAGTATGATGGGGCAGATCCCTCTGGTTGTAGTGACGCAGTACGTATGAGTGACAGTATGATGGGACAGATCCCTCTGGTTGTAGCAGCGCAGTATGTATGGAGTGACAGTATGATGGGACAGATCCCTCTGGTTGTAGCGACGCAGTACGTATGAGTGACAGTATGATGGGACAGATCCCTCTGGTTGTAGCGGCGCAGTACGTATGAGTGACAGAATGATGGGACAGATCCCTCTGGTTGTAGCGGTACAGTACGTTATGAGTGACACTACGAGGGGACAGATCCCTCTGGTTGTAGCGGCGCAGTACGTATGAGTGACAGTATGATGGGGCAGATCCCTCTGGTTGTAGTGACGCCAGTACGTATGAGTGACAGTATGATGGGGCAGATCCCTCTGGTTGTAGTGACGCAGTACGTATGAGTGACAGTATGATGGGACAGATCCCTCTGGTTGTAGCGGCGCAGTACGTATGAGTGACAGTTATGATTGGGACAGATCCCTCTGGTTGTAGCGGCGCAGTACGTATGAGTGACAGTATGATGGGGCAGATCCCTCTGGTTGTAGCGGCGCAGTACGTATGAGTGACAGTATGATGGGGCAGATCCCTCTGGTTGTAGCGGCGCAGTACGTATGAGTGACAGTATGATGGGGCAGATCCCTCTGGTTGTAGCGGCACAGTACATATGAGTGACACTATGCGGGGACAGATCCCTCTGGTTGTAGCTGCGCAGTACGTATGAGTGACACTATGCGGGGACAGATCCCTCTGGTTGTAGCGGCGCAGTACGTATGAGTGACATTATGATGGGGCAAATCCCTCTGGTTGTAATGGCGCAGTACGTATGAGTGACAGTATGATGGGACAGATCCCTCTGGTTGTAGCAGTGCGGTATGTACGAGTGACACTACAATGGGGCGTCCTCTCTGGCCTGGCAGATGGTGTCAGCACTGGTAGGGGGCACCAGTATGATTTTTGCAGTTGGGTTTCTCTCCCTTCCTGTACACACCATGTGACACACATACACAAGATCACAGAACGCTGACGCCCTCTGGTGGACACTGTCTACACTGCAATGGAGTTTGCACAACTTAAATCTACACAGGATTGAGGTTTTCTCTTTTTTTATTGTGAACCAGCGAGGGTGTCATCGAGAAGACCGAGCGACTGTTCTGTCTGAGGGCGGGGCCGAGGGCATGCTCTATGTACCCGTGTCATGCTCCGCCCCCTCAGACCCTGCATGAAGCACCATACAGTATCAGTCTTGCCTCGAACATTCTTTATAGATCTTGGATTGATGACTGTTCTTAAAGGGGTTTACACTAGAAAACACAGCGCCGCACCTGCCTTCAGGTTGTGTCTGGTACTGCAGCTTAGATAGACCGGTCACAACCTTTCTGGGAGAAAGCAGCCAAGTTTTACTAAATCTGTGCAGCCCCTTTAAGAGCGCAGCCATCAACCAGATTGTGCCAGAATATGATCATATATAGTGGCGCATGAGAAACTGATTCTTGTGGATGCAGGTGGTAGTAGTCAGTAAAGCACAGTCTATAGAAATCCAACTCCTGCATCATAAACAGGCTCCGGCCATCCCCCATGCTTTACACTGCAGCTCTGTCCATTGCCCCTGATTTACACTGCAGCAGTCCATCCCCCATGCTTTACACTGCAGCAGTCCATCCCCCATGCTTTACAGTGCAGCTGTTTGCACACCGTTTTCTTCTCCATCCTCGTGTACCGTTTATAAGCCCGCTATCCCGAGCAGACCTCGCCTCCTATGGGTAATGCTGCTTTTCTTCGGAGATCTACCTCCTGCCCTATCAGAGGCCCAAACTGCAGCTGTCCTCCCCCCATGCTTTACACTGCAGCTGATAATCACAAGCTTGCCTGGAGGGGTGTGTGGACAGTGTGCGCCAATCAATCTCTTGTCTGTAACTTTAACCCCCGACATGCCACTGGAACTGCGCGGAGGGCGGCCATGTTTATAACCCTAGATGTGCGCGGAGGGCGGCCATGTTTATTGTACATCGTAACAGTCTCTTGTTGCGGAGATTAACTCTTTCCATGCACAGGCCGGCGCTGGGCTGCGTACACGACCGCTGTACATGTGCAGCCCGGGGCCCCCAGGGGTGCAGTCCGTCGTCGTAGTGTTCTGCAGAGGATCCCAAATAAAATCCTTAATTAAAATAAAAAAAAAGTCATTGCACGTAACCATCATAAATATCATAGAAAACCGTTAAGTTAGCGCAGTTCGCCTTCCGGGGGTTTGTCCGTACAGTCCAGGCCCCGTGGTCCCCTCATTCACAGTGACATGCTGGTCAGGTTCTCGTGGCTCAGAAGCCCCTTCCTGGAGCTGCTGACCACGTGGCTGGTTCCACAGTACTCCTGCAGGTTATGGCGTAAAGTCACCAGGGCAGAACCCAGACAAGCTCTATTGGGGGCCTGGGCACCGCCCGGGAGCTGCAGCAGCAGGGTCACCACCCCAGCCATGCCATCATCCGTGGGCTCCAGGGTGATAGGCCCGACCCTGAAGCTGGAGTACGTGTAACCCAGGAGCTGGGACAGAAAAGGGTCCGAATGGCGTAACGAGGGCGGCTGCGGTGCCGACGGGTCATAGGACTTCAGCCTGGGTTTGGAGCGGTGGTGATGATGATGGTGGTGATGATGATGATGAGGAATCGAAGGCAATACGGGTCCTCCGGGATGGCACCCGACCATCTCCACGTCCGGGTGGAAATAGACGGTCAGTTTAGCGAACGGTCGGCTGGCCATTTTACTCATCTCCTGCAGGTGGCGCCGCTGCTCCCTGCGGACATCCAGCCATTGCTTCACCTTCCAGAGCAGGACGCAGGCCGAGAGGAAGAGGAAGAAGCAGCTGAAGAAGACGGAGAAGAAGACAAAGAGGTCGATGTGCGCCTGGTCCTGGCGGAAGAAGAGCAGGCCCTGCGACTCCCCGGACCCGCTGCTGGCATTGCCCAGGAGCAGCAGGTAGAAGCGGCTGTTCTTCAGGGTGTGCAGCTCGTGGGGGTAGGTGATGACCACCCGGTCCCGGACCCCCCGCACTATCAGCACCGTCTGCTGGTTGCGGACAGTAATGTAGGTGATCAAACCCTTAGGACGTTCCTCGCGGAGCCAAGACGACCTTGTGATGGCGGACCATACGCTATTATTATAAGAGGCGGCGGTCAGGGGTTCGGGGCCCCCAGCGGCCTCACCGTCTGCGATTCGCACGGAGTGAACCCCTGTCAACCGGTCGACGTCAACGGCAAAGCTCTCGGGGGAGGTGGACACAAAGACGTCCACGCAGCCAAACGTCACGTCCACCGTCACCCTGATGTCCACGTTGGTGAACTTGGGCTGCACCCCAAAAAACACGCTGCGTCCAAACGGCAAGTTCTGGATGTTCGGCTCGTGGAAGCAGTTACTCTGCGAGGTCGGGTCGAAGCAATACTCCTGCTCCACAGTCATGAGGCGGTAACACTGGCGGCCATTCACCGGGTTCCCGTGGAAGGAGTCTTTACACTTCGCGCACTGCAGGAGAAACGGGGAGAAGTGAGGAGAGACCTGAAAACTGTATATACGAGGTTCTGCAGCAGCTGAGGTGTGTATTAGGAGGTTCTGCAGCAGCTGAGGTGTATTAGGAGGTTCTGCAGCAGCTGAGGTGTATTAGGAGGTTCTGCAGCAGCTGAGGTGTATTAGGAGGTTCTGCAGCAGCTGAGGTGTATTAGGAGGTTCTGCAGCAGCTGAGGTGTGTATTAGGAGGTTCTGCAGCAGCTGAGGGTGTATTAGGAGGTTCTGCAGCAGCTGAGGTGTGTATTAGGAGGTTCTGCAGCAGCTGAGGTGTATTAGGAGGTTCTGCAGCAGCTGAGGTGTATTAGGAGGTTTCTGCAGCAGCTGAGGTGTGTATTAGGAGGTTCTGCATCAGCTGAGGTGTATATTAGGAGGTTCTGCAGCAGCTGAGGTGTATTAGGAGGTTCTGCAGCAGCGGAGGTGTATATTAGGAGTTCTCAGCAGCTGAGGTGTATATTAGAGGTTCTGCAGCGGCTGAGAGTGTATATTAGGAGGTTCTGCAGCGGCTGAGGGTATATGGAGGTTCTGCAGCGGCTGAGGTGATTAGGAGGTTTCTGCAGCGGCTGAGGTGTATTAGGAGGTTTCTGCAGCGGCTGAGGTGTATTAGGAGGTTCTGCAGCGGCTGAGGTGTATTAGGAGGTTCTGCAGCAGCTGAGGTGTATTAGGAGGTTCTGCAGCGGCTAGGTGGTGTATTAGAAGGTTCTGCAGCAGCCGAGGTGTATTAGGAGGTTCTGCAGCAGCTGAGGTGTATTAGGAGGTTTCTGCAGCGGCTGAGGTGTGTATTAGAAGGTTCTGCAGCAGCCGAGGTGTATTAGGAGGATCTGCAGCAGCCGAGGTGTATTAGGAGGATCTGCAGCGGCTGAGGTATGTATTAGGAGGTTCTGCAGCGGCTGAGGTGTATTAGGAGGTTCTGCAGCAGCTGAGGTGTATTAGGAGGTTCTGCAGCAGCTGAGGTGTATTAGGAGGTTCTGCAGCAGCTGAGGTGTATTAGGAGGTTCTGCAGCAGCTGAGGTGTATTAGGAGGTTCTGCAGCAGCTGAGGTGTATTAGGAGGTTCTGCAGCAGCTGAGGTGTGTATGATGAGGTTCTGGTACCTGGTACTTGTAGCAGTCCTTCTTGTCGGCGCTGTTCTGACAGTTCTGGGTCTCGGTGTTGTTGCCACAAGGACAGTTGGTTCCGTCCAGTTCGTTGCAGGTGTCGGCGTGGCCGTTACACTGACATCTGGGAGATACAAGATGGCGACAGTCAGTGAGAAGACCAGCCATTATCCTGCCCTAACCCTGCTGCTAAAAGCCCGGGCGATTTAACCCCTTAGATGCTGCTGCGGTAAACAGCACCTAAGAGGTGTTACAGAGGGAGAGGCGGCTCCTGCAGGGTGCGGATTGTCTGCTCTGAGAAGTAAAAACAGGGAACCAAAAAAAAGAAAAAAAAAACTGCTGCAAATCTGTAATGACCCGATGTACAAAAAGGAACACGTTATTCATTTCACGCGGCGAATGTTGTAAAAAGAACCTAAAAAACAATCAACAGGAACATCTGGAGGAGTCCTGCTGAGGTGGGTGATGCTGCCACCCGGTGGTGAGGAGCTGGAATGACAGCAGGAACATCTGGAGGAGTCCTGCTGAGGTGGGTGATGCTGCCACCCGGTGGTGAGGAGCTGGAATGACAGCAGGAACATCTGGAGGAGTCCTGCTGAGGTGGGTGATGCTGCCACCCGGTGGTGAGGAGCTGGAATGACAGCAGCCGATATGATCACGTGGCCGCTCACACAGTACTCACTTGGTGCAGCGCTTGTCCAGCAGGAAGTACCCCGGCAAGCAGCCCTCGCACTTGTCTCCCAGGCTGTTATTCTGACAGTTCACACACACTGCCGAGTCCTCGCTGGGACCCTGACTCACCCAGGACGGGATCTGCAGGAGCAAAGACATAAGTACATGCACAGAACATTCCTCAGCACGGCCTGAACCCTCTAGCTGTAAGGTTAGATAACTCTGCCTGTCACTGGATGTAAGTGGAGGAAGGCCTCCTATAACTCTGCCTGTCACTGGATGTAAGTGGAGGAAGGCCTCCTATAACTCTGCCTGTCACTAGATGTAAGGAGAGGAAGGCCTCCTATAACTCTGCCTGTCACTGGATATAAGTGGAGGAAGGTCTCCTATAACTCTGCCTGTCACTGGATGTAAGTGGAGGAAGGCCTCCTATAACTCTGCCTGTCACTAGATGTAAGTGGAGGAAGGCCTCCTATAACTCTGCCTGTCACTGGATGTAAGGAGAGGAAGGCCTCCTATAACTCTGCCTGTCACTGGATGTAAGTGGAGGAAGGCCTCCTATAACTCTGCCTGTCACTGGATGTAAGGAGAGGAAGGCCTCCTATAACTCTGCTGTCACTGGATGTAAGGAGAGGAAGGCCTCCTATAACTCTGCCTGTCACTAGATGTAAGTGGAGGAAGGTCTCCTATACTCTGCCTGTCACTAGATGTAAGTGGAGGAAGGTCTCCTATAACTCTGCCTGTCACTAGATGTAAGTGGAGGAAGGCCTCCTATAACTCTGCCTGTCACTAGATGTAAGTGGAGGAAGGCCTCCTATAACTCTGCCTGTCACTAGATGTAAGTGGAGGAAGGCCTCCTATAACTCTGCCTGTCACTGGATGTAAGGAGAGGAAGGCCTCCTATAACTCTGCCTGTCACTAGATGTAAGGAGAGGAAGGCCTCCTATAACTCTGCCTGTCACTGGATGTAAGGAGAGGAAGGCCTCCTATAACTCTGCCTGTCACTGGATGTAAGTGGAGGAAGGTCTCCTGTAACTCTGCCTGTCACTGGATGTAAGTGGAGGAAGGTCTCCTGTAACTCTGCCTGTCACTGGATGTAAGTGGAGGAAGGCCTCCTATAACTCTGCCTGTCATTGGATGTAAGGAGAGGAAGGCCTCCTATAACTCTGCCTGTCACTGGATGTAAGTGGAGGAAGGTCCCCTGTAACTCTCCCTGTCATTGGATCTGAGCAGACGAAGACTTTATATAACTATGCCTGTCGCTGGATCTAAGAGGAAAAAAGTCTTCCATTGCTCTGCCTGTCGGTGGATCTAAGCAGATGGTCTCCTGTAACTCTACCTGTCACTGGACTTAAGGATAGAAAGGTCTCCTGTAACTCCACCTGTCACAGGATCTTACAGAAGGAAGGTGTCCCATAGCTCTATCTGTCGCTGGATATAAAGACAAGAAGGTCTCCTGTAACTCCGCCTGTCACTGGATGTAAGGAGAGGATGGTCTCCTGTAAGGCCTCATTCACACATCTGTGGACCACAGTCTGTGAAAACCGGGCCTGCCGTTCTGCTGAGTGCAGGAGCATACGGCGTCATAGCAACCAATGATGCCGTGTGCTCTTGCACTCAGGAGGCCGGGTTTTCACGGACCGTGGTCCACATATGTCTGAATGAGGCCTAACTCTGCCTGTCGCTAGATATAAGAGGAGGAAGGTCTCAGATAGCTCCACCTGTCACTACATCTAAGAGAAGGAAGGTCTCAGATAGCTCCGCCTGTCACTACATCTAAGAGAAGGAAGGTCTCAGATAGCTCCACCTGTCACTGGATCTAAGAGGAGGAAGGTCTCAGATAGCTCCGCCTGTCACTAGATCTAAGAGGAGGAAGGTCTCAGATAGCTCCGCCTGTCACTACATCTAAGAGGAGGAAGGTCTCAGATAGCTCCACCTGTCACTACATCTAAGAGAAGGAAGGTCTCAGATAGCTCCGCCTGTCACTGGATATAAGAGGAGGAAGGTCTCAGATAGCTCCACCTGTCACTACATCTAAGAGAAGGAAGGTCTCAGATAGCTCCGCCTGTCACTACATCTAAGAGAAGGAAGGTCTCAGATAGCTCCACCTGTCACTAGATCTAAGAGGAGGAAGGTCTCAGATAGCTCCGCCTGTCACTACATCTAAGAGAAGGAAGGTCTCAGATAGCTCCTCCTGTCACTACATCTAAGAGAAGGAAGGTCTCAGATAGCTCCGCCTGTCACTGGATATAAGAGGAGGAAGGTCTCAGATAGCTCCGCCTGTCACTACATCTAAGAGAAGGAAGGTCTCAGATAGCTCCGCCTGTCACTAGATCTAAGAGGAGGAAGGTCTCAGATAGCTCCGCTTGTCACTAGATCTAAGAGGAGAACGGTCTCAGATAGCTCCGCCTGTCACTAGATCTAAGAGGAGGAAGGTCTCAGATAGCTCCGCCTGTCACTGGATCTAAGAGGAGGAAGGTCTCAGATAGCTCAACCTGTCACTGGATCTAAGAGGAGGAAGGTCTCAGATAGCTCCACCTGTCACTACATCTAAGAGTAGGAAGATCTCAGATAGCTCCGCCTGTCACTGGATCTAAGAGGAGGAAGGTCTCAGATAGCTCCACCTGTCACTAGATCTAAGAGAAGGAAGGTCTCAGATAGCTCTGCCTGTCACTGGATCTAAGAGGAGGAAGGTCTCAGATAGCTCCGCCTGTCACTGGATCTAAGAGGAGGAAGGTCTCAGATAGCTCCGCCTGTCACTACATCTAAGAGGAGGAAGTCTCAGATAGCTCCGCCTGTCACTACTAAGAGGAGGAAGGTCTCAGATAGCTCCGCCTGTCACTACTGGATCTAAGAGGAGGAAGGTCTTCAGATAGCTCCGCCTGTCACTACATCTAAGAAGGAGGAAGGTCTCAGAAGCTCCTGCTGTCTAGAAGAGGAGGAAGGTCTCAGTAGCTCCGCCTGTCACTGATCTAAGAGGAGGAAGGTCAGATAGAATCTCTCAGATAGCTCACGCCTCTCCTCAAGATCTAAGAGGAGGAAAGGTCTCAGATAGTCACTACATCTCCGCCTGTCAGGTCTCAGATCTCAGAAGAGGAGGAGAAGGTCTCAGATAGCTCCGCCTGTCACTAGTAAGGTCTAAGAGGAGGAAGGTCTCAGATAGCTCCGCCTGTCACTACATCTACAAGGAGGAAGGTCTCCCATAGTTCTTCCTGTCTCCACACAAACCTTGTCTGGGTCCAGAGAATACTTGTCAGGCTCCTTCAGGGATTTCTCGTACTCCTCCATGTTCAGACACACCTCGCTGTTTCCACGGCAGAAGTCCAGACACGGACGGCAGGTGCCACCATTAAGAGCTGATCCGACAAACAAGGGCTTACACTTCTCACAGTGCTCCCCCTAGAGGCCAGGCAGAAGAGCGGAGATAAGAAGATACCCTCAAATACCCCCGAAATATCCAAACACCCCACCTAGAGGCCAGGCTGAAGGGTGGAGGTAAGAAAATATCCTCAAATAGCCCCGAAATATCCAAATATACCGCCTGGAGGCCAAGCAGGATAGAAGAGATAGGAAGATATCCAAATACCCCACCCAGAGCCAGGCCGGAGATAAGAAAAAACCCAAATACCATGGTATTATTGTGGCACTGCAGGCACATGTCCTCCGCCCCGAGTCCAGCGCAGTCACTGTGCTTATTACACCGGCATGCCACAGAGCAGTTCTCCCCTACGTAACCAAAGTCACAGCGGCATCTATTGGGCTCCACGCAGGTTCCATTGACACAGCCGTGTTCACATACAGGGTGACACAGACCCGTCACACTGAAAAGAGCAGAAAATGAGCTGCATTTATCTGATCCAGAGCTGCAAATCTTCTGTAATGAAACAAATACCTACAGCCACCACAAGAGGGAGCTCAGGAGATAACTACATACAGATATATACAGCCACCACTAGAGGGAGCTCAGGAGATTACTACATACAGATATATACAGCCACCACTAGAGGGAGCTCAGGAGATTACTACATACAGATATATACAGCCACCACTAGAGGGAGCTCAGGATAATACTACATACAGATATATACAGCCACTACTAGAGGGAGCTCAGGAGATTACTACATACAGATATATACAGCCACCACTAGAGGGAGCTCAGGAGATTACTACATATAGATATATACAGCCACTACTAGAGGGAGCTCAGGAGATTACTACATACAGATATATACAGCCACCAGTAAGAGGGAGCTCAGGAGATTACTACATACAGATATATACAGCCACCACTAGAGGGAGCTCAGGAGATTAACTACATACAGATATATACAGCCACCACTAGAGGGAGCTCAGGAGATAACTACATACAGATATATACAGCCACCACTAGAGGGAGCTCAGGAGATTACTACATACAGATATATACAGCCACCACTAAGAGGGAGCTCAGGAGATTACTACATACAGATATATACAGCCACCACAAGAGGGAGCTCAGGAGATTACTACATACAGATATATACAGCCAACCACTAGAGGGAGCTCAGGAGATTACTACATACAGATATATACAGCCACCACTAGAGGGAGCTCAGGAGATTACTACATACAGATATATACAGCCACCACTAGAGGGAGCTCAGGAGATTACTACATACAGATATATACAGCCACCACTAGAGGAGATCAGGAGATTACTACATACAGATATATACAGCCACCACTAGAGGGAGCTCAGGAGATTACTACATACAGATATATACAGGCCACACTAGAGGAGATCAGGAGATTACTACATACAGATATATACAGGCACCACTAGGGGGAGCTCAGGAGATTACTACATACAGATATATACAGCCACCACTAGAGTGGAGCTCAGGAGATTACTACATACAGATATATACAGCCACCACTAGAGGGAGCTCAGGAGATTACTACATACAGATATATACAGCCACCACTAGAGGAGCTCAGGAGATTACTACATACAGATATATACAGCCACCACTAGAGGGAGCTCAGGAGATTACTACATACAGATATATACAGCCACCACTAGAGGGAGATCAGGAATTACTACATACAGATATATACAGCCACCACTAGAGGAGCTCAGGAGATTACTACATACAGATATATATAGCAGCACCACTAAGGGAGCTCAGGAGAATTACTGCATACAGATATATACAGCCACCACTAGAGGGAGCTCAGGAGATTACTACATACAGATATATACAGCCACCACTAGAGGAGCTCAGGAGATTATCTTACATACAGATATATACAGTCAGCACCACTAGAGGGAGCTAGGAGATTACTACATACAGATATATACAGCCACCACTAGAGGAGATCAGGAGATTATCTACATACAGATATATACAGCCACCACTAAGAAAAGGCCAAGGAAGGATTACTACATACAGATATATACAGCCACCATAGAGGGAGCTGAGGAGATTACTACATACATATATATACAGGCCACCACTAGAGGGAGATCAGGAGATTACTACATACAGATATATACAGGCACCACTAGGGGAGCTCAGGAGATTACTACATACAGATATATACAGCCACCACTAGAGGGAGCTCAGGAGATTACTACATACAGATATATACAGCCACCACTAGAGGGAGCTCAGGAGATTACTACATACAGATATATACAACCACCACTAGAGGGAGCTCAGGAGATTACTACATACAGATATATACAGTCACCACTAAAGGGAGCTCAGAAGATTACTACATACAGATATATACAGCCACCACTAGAGGGAGCTCAGGAGATTACTACATACAGATATATACAGCCACCACTAGAGGGAGCTCAGGAGATTACTACATACAGATATATACAGCCACCACTAGAGGGAGCTCAGGAGATTACTACATACAGATATATACAGCCACCACTAGAGGGAGCACAGGAGATCAGTGCATACCATATAGGCGCTGTTAATACCATGTTTTAGTCACACATTTAACATATATGTTTGGAAAAAACCTTACAGAAGAGTACACTCCGCTTTTCCATCCTGTCATGTTTATACATTAAAAGACGTGATGTGAACAGACATTGCAGCAATAAACACATCTTAGACATTCCGGTCCTGTACACCCCCTAGAGGCTGCGTCAGGTATCAGGGTATCTGGTTCTGTATATTTATCCCCCAATAACTTCTTTTCATTTTTCATGTCTGTGTACTGTTCCCCGGCCCGGGCCACAGAGCGGACAGCCGGACTGTTTTCCCTGCCTGCTCTGCGGAGTGATGCCATATGTGATATAGCCTGATAAACTGTGTATCTAATCTTGTTCAATACTGTCTTGTATCAAGCCTATCATATGAGATACTGTCTGCACCACCTCTGTATGCAAGTCTCCCATGTACCACAGTCTATTGAGCCTACATCACAGCTGCTCATGTGTAATAATGTATGCTGAGCTGTTTCTAGGCCTGTCACGTGTGATACTGATGAGCCCCGTATCTAAGTCTGTCATGTGTTGCAGAGAGCGATGAGGAGAAAGCAAAGCTACTAAATATCTTTTTCTCCACTGTATTCACTGAGGACAATAAACTGTCAGATGAAATGCAGAATATAAAAGTAAATTCCCCTTTAAAAGTGTCCTCTCTGACCCAGGAAGAAGTAAAGCGGGGTCTTAAAAAGATTAAAATAGACAAATCACCGGAACCAGATGGTATACACCCCCGTATCCTAAGAGAATTAAGTAATGTCATACCAGACCCTTATTTCTGATATTTAAGGACTCTATACTGACAGGGAGTGTTCCACAGGATTGGCGCATAGCAAATGTGGTGCCAATATTCAAAAAGGGTCCAAAAACAGAACCCGGAAAAACTATAGCCGGTAAGTGTAACATCTGTCGTGGGTAAACTGTTTGAGGGTTTTCTAAGAGATGCTATCTTGGAGAACCTCAATGAAAATAAGCAAATAACTCCATATCAGCATGGCTTCATGAGGGATCGGTCATGTCAAACCAATTTAATCAGTTTCTATGAGGAGGTAAGTTCTAGACTGGACCGCAGCGAATCAATGGATGTCGTATATCTGGACTTCTCCAAAGCATTTGACACGGTACCACATAAAAGGTTAGTATATAAGATGAGAATGCTTGGCCTGGGAGAAAATGTCTGTATGTGGGTAAGTAACTGGCTCAGTGATTATTAATGGTAGATACTCAGATTGGGTCACTGTCACTAGTGGGGTACCACAGGGGTCAGTACTGGAGGGGTCACTGTCACTAGTGGGATACCACAGGGGGCAGTACTGGAGGGGTCACTGTCACTAGTGGGGTACCACAGGGGTCAGTACTGGAGGGGTCACTCACTAGTGGGGTACCACAGGGGTCAGCACTGGAGGGGTCACTGTCACTAGTGGGATACCACAGGGGTCAGTACTGGAGGGGTCAATGTCACTAGTGGGGTACCACAGGGGTCAGCACTGGAGGGGTCACTGTCACTAGTGGGGTACCACAGGGGTCAGTACTGGAGGGGTCATTGTCACTAGTTGGGGGTATCAAGGGGTCAGTACTGGAGGGGTCACTGTCACTAGTGGGGTACCACAGGGGTCAGTACTGGAGAGGTCACTGTCACTAGTGGGGTACCACAGGGGTCAGTACTGGAGGGGTCACTGTCCTAGTGGGGTACCACAGGGGTCAGTACTGGAGGGGTCACTGTCACTAGTGGGGTACCACAGGGGTCAGTACTGGAGGGGTCACTGTCACTAGTGGGGTACACAGGGGTCAGTACTGGAGGGGTCACTGTCTCTATTGGGGTACCACAGGGGTCTGTACTGGAGGGGTCACTGTCACCAGTGGGGTACCACAGGGGTCAGTACAGGAAGGGTCACTGTCACTATTGGGGTACCACAGGGGTCAGTACTGGAGGGGTCACTGTCACTAGTGGGGTACCACAGGGGTCAGTACTGGAGGGGTCACTGTCACTAGTGGGGTACCACAGGGGTCAGTACTGGAGGGGTCACTGTCTCTATTGGGGTACCACAGGGGTCAGTACTGGAGGGGTCACTGTAACTAGTGGGGTACCACAGGGGTCAGTATTGGGTCCTATTCTCTTCAATATATTTATTAATGATCTTGTAGAAGGCTTGCACAGTAAAATATCAATTTTTGCAGAAGACACTAAACTGTGTAAAGTAATTAACACAGAAGAGGACAGTACACTGTATATACACTACAGAGGACAGTATACTGTATATATACTACAGAGGGCAGTACACTGTATATATACACTACAGAGGACAGTACACTGTATATATACACTACAGAGGACAGTACACTGTATATACACTAGAGGACATTACACTGTATATACACTACAGAGGACATTACACTGTATATATACTACAGAGGACATTACACTGTATATACACTACAGAGGACAGTACACTGTATATACACTACAGAGGACAGTATACTGTATATATACACTACAGAGGACAGTACACTGTATATATACACTACAGAGGACAGTACACTGTATATATACACTACAGAGGACAGTATACTGTATATATACACTACAGAGGACAGTATACTGTATATATACACTACAGAGGACAGTACACTGTATATACACTACAGAGGACAGTACACTGTATATACACTACAGAGGACAGTATACTGTATATATACTACAGAGGACAGTATACTGTATATATATATACTACAGAGGACAGTACACTGTATATACACTACAGAGGAGAGTACACTGTATATACACTACAGAGGACAGTACACTGTATATATACTACAGAGTACAGTACACTGTATATATAGTACAGAGGACAGTACACGGTATATATATACACACACTACAGAGGACACTATACTGTATATACACTACAGAGGACAGTACACTGTATATACACTACAGAGGACAGTACACTGTATATAAACTAGAGAGGACAGTACACTGTATATAAACTAGAGAGGACAGTACACTGTATATATACTACAGAGGACAGTACACTGTATATATACACTACAGAGGACAGTACACTGTATATATACACTACAGAGGACAGTATACTGTATAAATACACTACAGAGGACAGTACACTGTATATATACACTACAGAGGACAGTACACTGTATATATACTACAGAGGACAGTACACGGTATATATATACACACTACAAATGACACTATACTGTATATACACTACAGAGGACAGTACACTGTATATACACTACAGAGGACAGTACACTGTATATAAACTAGAGGACAGTACACTGTATATATACACTACAGAGGACAGTACACTGTATATATACACTACAGAGGACAGTACACTGTATATATTCACTACAGAGGACAGTATACTGTATATATACACTAGAGGACAGTACACTGTATATATTCACTACAGAGGACAGTACACTGTATATATTCACTACAGAGGACAGTACCTGTATATATACACTACAGAGGACAGTATACTGTATATACACTAGAGGTCAGTATACTGTATATACACTACAGAGGACATTACACTGTATATACACTACAGAGGACAGTACACTGTATATACACTACAGAGGACAGTACACTGTATATACACTACAGGACAGTACACTGTATATACACTACAGAGGACAGTACACTGTATATATACTACAGAGGACAGTACACTGTATATACACTACAGAGGACAGTATACTGTGTATATATACTACAGAGGACAGTACACTGTATATACACTACAGAGGACAGTACACTGTATATACACTACAGAGGACAGTATACTGTGTATATATACTACAGAGGACAGTACACTGTATATATACTACAGAGGACAGTACACTGTATATATACTACAGAGGACAGTACACTGTATATATATATATATATATATATATACACATACTACAGAGGACAGTACACTGTATATACACTACAGAGGACAGCACACTGTATATACACTACAGAGGACAGTACACTGTATATACACTACAGAGGACAGTACACTGTATATATACTACAGAGGACAGTACACTGTATATATACTACAGAGGACAGTATACTGTATATATACTACAGAGGACAGTATACTGTATATATACTACAGAGTACAGTACACTGTATATATAGTACAGAGGACAGTACACGGTATATATATATATATATACACACTACAGAGGACACTATACTGTATATACACTACAGAGGACAGTATACTGTATATATACTACAGAGTACAGTACACTGTATATATAGTACAGAGGACAGTACACGGTATATATATATATACACACACTACAGAGGACACTATACTGTATATACACTACAGAGGACAGTACACTGTATATAAACTAGAGAGGACAGTACACTGTATATATACTACAGAGGACAGTACACTGTATATATACACTACAGAGGACAGTACACTGTATATATACACTACAGAGGACAGTATACTGTATAAATACACTACAGAGGACAGTACACTGTATATATACTACAGAGGACAGTACACGGTATATATATACACACTACAAATGACACTATACTGTATATACACTACAGAGGACAGTACACTGTATATACACTACAGAGGACAGTACACTGTATATACACTACAGAGGACAGTACACTGTATATAAACTAGAGAGGACAGTACACTGTATATAAACTAGAGAGGACAGTACACTGTATATATACACTACAGAGGACAGTACACTGTATATATTCACTACAGAGGACAGTATACTGTATATATACACTACAGAGGACAGTACACTGTATATATACACTACAGAGGACAGTATACTGTATATATTCACTACAGAGGACAGTACACTGTATATATACACTACAGAGGACAGTACACTGTATATATACACTACAGAGGACAGTATACTGTATATATACACTACAGAGGACAGTATACTGTATAAATACACTACAGAGGACAGTACACTGTATATATACACTACAGAGGACAGTGTACTATATATATATATATATATATATATAGTATATATATATATATATACACACACACACACTACAGAGGACAGTATACTGTATGTATACTATAGAGGACAGTATACTGTATATATATATACTACAGAGGACATTATACTGCATATATACTACAGAGGACAGTACACCGCTACAGAAGGATCTGGATAGATTGGAGGCTTGTCAGAGAAGTGGCAGACGAGGTTTAACACTGACAAATGTAATGTTATGCACATGGGAAGGAATAATGCAAGTCACCTGTACATACTAAATGGTAAAACAGTGAGTAACTCTGACATGGAAAAGGACCTAGGAATTTTAGTGAACAGCAAACTAAGCTGCAGAAACCAGTGTCAGACAGCTGCTGCCAAGGCCAATAAGATAATGGGTTTCATCAAAAGAGGCATAGATGGCGGTGATGAGAACATAGTCCTGCCACTTTACACATCACTAGTCAGACCACACATGGAGGACTGTGTACAGTTCTGGGCTCCTGTGAACAAGGCAGACATAGCAGAGCTGGAGAGGGTTCAGGGGAGGGCAACTAAAGTAATAACTGGAATGGGTGGACTACAGGACCCAGAAAGATTATCAAAATTAGGGACGACTGAGGGGAGATGTAATAACTATGTATAAATATATCAGAGGTCAGTACAGAGATCACTCCCATCATCTATTTATCCCCAGGACTGTGACGAGGGGACATCCTCTGCGTCTGGAGGAAAGAAGGTTTGTACACAAACATAGAAGAGGATTCTTTACGGTAAGAGCAGTGAGACTATGGACTCTTTACTGTAAGAGCAGTGAGACTATGGAACTCTTTACTGTAAGAGCAGTGAGACTATGGACTCTTTACTGTAAGAGCAGTGAGACTATGGACTCTTTACTGTAAGAGCAGTGAGACTATGGACTCTTTACGGTAAGAGCAGTGAGACTATGGGACTCTTACGGTAAGAGCAGTGAGACTATGGACTCTTTACTGTAAGAGCAGTGAGACTATGGACTCTTTAACTGTAAGAGCAGTGAGACTATGGACTCTACTGTAAGAGCAGTGAGATATGGACTCTTTACGGTAAAGAGCAAGTGGACTATGGACTCTTTACGGTAAGAGCCGTGAGACTATGGACTCTTACGGTAAGAGCCGTGAGACTATGGACTCTTTACTGTAAGAGCCGTGAGACTATGGACTCTTTACGGTAAGAGCAGTGAGACTATGGACTCTTTACGGTAAGAGCAGTGAGACTATGGACTCTTTACGGTAAAGAGCAGTGGAGACTATGGACTCTACGGTAAGAGCAGTGAGACTATGGACTCTACTGTAAGAGCAGTGAGGACTATGGACTCTTACTGTAAGAGCAGTGAGACTATGGACTCTTTACTGTAAGGAGCAGTAGACTTGGACTTACGTAGAGCAGTGAGACTATGGACTCTTTACGGTAAGAGCAGTGAGACTATGGGACTCTTTACGGTAAGAGCAGTGAGACTATGGACTCTTTACTGTAAGAGCAGTGAGACTATGTACTCTTTACTGTAAGAGCAGTGAGACTATGGACTCTACTGTAAGAGCAGTGAGACTATGGACTCTTCTGTAAGAGCAGTGAGACTATGGACTCTTTACTGTAAGAGCAGTGAGACTATGGACTCTTTACTGTAAGAGCAGTGAGACTATGGACTCTACTGTAAGAGCAGTGAGACTATGGACTCTTTACTGGTAAAGAGCAGTGAGACTATGGACTCTTTACTGTAAGAGCAGTGAGACTATGGACTCTTTACTGTAAGAGCAGTGAGACTATGGACTCTTTACTGTAAGAGCAGTGAGACTATGGACTCTTTACCTGTAAGAGCAGTGAGACTATGGACTCTTTACTGTAAGAGCAGTGAGACTATGGACTCTTTACTGTAAGAGCAGTGAGACTATGGACTCTTTACGGTAAGAGCAGTGAGACTATGGGACTCTTTACAGTAAGAGCAGTGAGACTATGGACTCTTTACTGTAAGAGCAGTGAGACTATGGACTCTTTACGGTAAGAGCAGTGAGACTATGGACTCTTTACGGTAAGAGCAGTGAGACTATGGAACTCTCTCCCTGAGGAGGTGGTGATGGTAAGTTCACTATAAGAGATCAGGAGGGGCCTGGATGTATTTCTGGAGGGTAATAATATTACAGGTTATAGTTACTAGAGAGGGGTCGTTGATCCAGGGAATTATTCTGATGCCTGATTGGAGTCGGGAAGGAATTTTTTCACCTAAAGTGAGGAATATTGGCTTCTACCTCACAGGGGTTTTTTGCCTTCCTCTGGAACAACTTGTAGGATAACAGGGGAGAACTGGATGGACAGAGGGATTTTTCCTTACAAACTATGTTACTATGTGTGATATTGTCTGACGAGCCTGTAACACAACCTTTCATGTATGATACTGCCTGCTGACATGTGTATCTAAGCACATCACGCGTGTTCAAGAACAGGAGCTCTGCTTCCGCTTCTGGTGCTGTTCATGCGCAGTCGCTGCAGCAGGAGCAGAGCCTCTGTGCTGTTACTCGGAGCAGCGGTGTCAGGACCGGTGAGATTCCCAGAGCGGTCAGGCAGAAGAGGAGAGCGTCCTCAGCTTCAGAGACAGCCCGTCTCAGGTGCAGGTCCATGAGACAATACAAGTCTTACAAATCAATTCGCTCATCTCTACCAGCGGTGACAGGAGCGTATACAGACTGCGCATCCTGCGGACATCAGATATATCAGATATAGAGAGAAGAAAGCGGACTTTATTATATTCTGATAGATTTATTCTAATTATGTTTATATAAAGATGCAGACATTGTATCCATATAATAAAGCATCGTATACCTACACTGTATATATAGAGATCAGGGAGATAGCGTGGCACGGAGAGAGCGTGGCACGGAGAGAGCGTGGCACGGAGAGAGCGTGGCACGGACATAGCGTGAGACGGACATAGCGTGAGACGGACATAGCGTGAGACGGACATAGCGCGAGACGGACATAGCGGCACGGATACAGCCCAACAGCCACTGACCAGTACAGCCTGACAAAGAGGGAAATACAGGACGATACACAAGAGGAGAATATCAGGATCTGGAGGAACGACACACGGACATCCCGGAAGCTGACAGTATACCAGAGCCTGCAGAGGGAGGACAAACTGCCCCACATCTGGTGAAACTCCACAACCCCAGAGACTGACAGATCCTGAACTGCTACAGACTGAGCGCCCACAGCCTGCTCATCGAATCCGGGCCGCACCGACAGAGGTACAAGCCCAGGGAAAGCAGACCGAGCCTGCAGTGCGACCAGGAGGCCGTGGAGGATGAGACCCCAAATACTCAGCAGTGAGGGACTTCAGGAGACTGACTGATCTCTGCCCAGGCTTCATCACACAGCAGCACAATATGTCAGTGCCTGCCACAGACGGAGAGGAGCCTGATATACCATGGACTCCATTAGTCCTGCTAATAATAGGATTTTTTGTGCTTACCTGTAAAATCCTTTTCTCGCTAAGTTCATTGGGGGACACAGGAGACCATGGGTATAGCTGCTGCCACTAGGAGGCGACACTAAGCAACCAAAGTGTTAGCTCCTCCTCTCAGCTATATCCCTGCTGCAGGCACTGAGCTAAATCAGTTTGTACAAAGCAGTAGGAGCGGTTAAGGAGAAGCCAACAGAAAACCAACTGTGAGAAGAGAGCTGGAGATGGTCAGAACCAGGATAGGTGAGACCCATCAAAAGAGCCAGCAATGTACTTACTGGGTGGGAGCTGTGTCCCCCAATGAACTTAGCGAGAAAAGGATTTTACAGGTAAGCCACAAAAAATCCTTTTTCTCGCTCGTATCATTGGGGGACACAGGAGACCATGGGATGTCCCAAAGCAGTACCATGGGGAGGGAACAAAAGACAAGAACAGCCTCAAGCAGGCCATGGGATCCCACACAGAAATGTGAGGGAGGGTGCACAGAAATACCGGAAAGGGCCAGGAAGAGTATGAATCAAGAAGGCCAGCCAGAGAGGTATAACACATGGCGTGCTACGCTGGGTAAAAGAAAGAAACAAGGAAAACCCAGCTAAATGAAGTCCAAGGGCTCAAGAAGCGTCAGAAGATGTGGGATAGCGGCACATAATATCCACAGAAGTATAAGCATGTCTGCGACTGAGAATGATGTGCGGAAGGAACTTCCGGATGGTGAGGACCACAGGATTGCCGTGGGCGCCCGGACTGGAACCTAGGATCTCTTGCATGATAATAGAAAAGGGCCTGTGGGACCTGCTCAAACGGGTACGGCGCGCAGCCGTCCAGACCGCTCAGCCCTCCGCGAGGCTTGCAAGAATCCAATACGAGAAGAGACTAAACAAAATGAGGGATGGCCAAGGAGGACCAAAAGTAACCACCAGAACCAGTTAAAGGAAACAAAAGCATCTCGTCCGCGCAGCAGAAGAGCAATGCGGCAGAAGAGTGCAGCCAAGCAACTTCCGCCACTAGACAAAGGGAATACTGTGAGTGATGCTGGATGCAGGACCAAAACATGGTTGGCATTAGGCAGCCTCCAAATACGGAGCAACCGCACTGTTAAAGAACGTAGGCTACTATACGTGAGAGAGGGCACAAACCCTGGTAGGAATACCCTCACGGAAACAGATCCAAGAGATAAGGATCACCGCATACATCTCTGCTAAAAGGAAATGCTCCCTAAAGAGCCGCTACTTGTGTAAGACAGAGGCCCCTGGAACCGCAGAAGGTTGTCATGAGACCTTTAAGAAAGAAGGTGGCTTGATATCCCCCAAATTGCCTGGATAAGGCGGACCCAACTGTAGTTGAAAGGTCAAATATATAGGAGGTGTGTAGTGTCAAAGACCATCTACTGTCACCGTGTAGCGACTCTGCCCGAAACCGAGAAAGGATAAATACTTCCCCAGGAGAACCTGGGATGACTATGTCCGATGCTGCAAAACATCTAAGAAAGGCAATGGCAAATGCTCCGGAACAATAACCATCCGACTTAGGAATCTGGCTACTGGTCAGATAGACAGAATCTGCGTCTGGGGGGAGCGCAATTACTTGTCTTGCAGAGGGACATAACAGTGAAAGGGAGTTGCGTTCCAGGAACGAAACAACCAGTAGCTGTGACAATATGTGCCAGCACCATGGCACCGGCTGGTGTGAGGGGGAAGGCAGTTGATGCACTGTATGTGCCCTGAATAGGTGAGTCACCTACACAGGGACATGTCAATCTTTAACACATCTCAAAAGAGGCAGTGTTGATGGTGTAATAGCATCAACAGTTAGTGCCCTGTCTAGCTTGAAATGGACATCATGTGGAAGACTAGTGCCATATAACCGAAAAGGTTATGCCAATCAGGGAGAACCCTGCAAGTGAGCACCAGGAGTGAATGGCTCATGAACTATCGCATGTATCTTAATGCGAATACTCGGTCTGAAAATGGAAGTACCGCAGATGACCATGTCATCAGGAAAGAGTGAGCGAATCCACAAAACCCGAAGCGACACCTAAACACCCCACCATTGGGGCAACGGCATGCATTGATAGCGTAAAATGAGCCGGAGATCCCCGAGAGGGAATGAAGACACAATAACCACACCTAGGACCAGTGTGAGGGTTCCACCCATAGAATGAGGGAAGTGGCAGAGGCTACAGTATACAGAGCCAGTGCCAAAACATGGAATGGGACAAGGGCAATGTGGTAGAACCACAGAACCGCAGCCAGTGCGAATGCACAGAACAAGGAGGAAGCAACAGGGGTGTCACCATGGTCCGCAGGGTGAACAAAAACCCTGATCCTGAGAAGGACAACACGGCGTGGTAGACAAAGCACCTAGGGCTAAGGGAACTCTGCACCTGAGAATGAGGTCAGACTGGAGAATCCACATGAACCCGTGCCGGTGCAATACTCCACCTGAGGAGGAGGGCATCCCGCAAAAGTCCTAGTGTACAGCGTTAACACCATACTC
Source organism: Rhinella marina (assembly GCA_900303285.1). Classification (NCBI taxonomy): domain Eukaryota; kingdom Metazoa; phylum Chordata; class Amphibia; order Anura; family Bufonidae; genus Rhinella; species Rhinella marina. The sequence continues at coordinate 88,228 of ONZH01006916.1, read as the reverse complement.
CACCTGGCGAGGAGACTGTACAGAAAGCTAAGGTATCTAGTATCAACACAAATACTCCACCAGAGGGGGAGAGTGATCAATAGGCGCCATAGTCTGGAGTGCTTGGAAAGCAGACCATACCGATAGTAAACGCCTAAACAAGGTTAGTGCAATACATAAGAAGGCTCCACCGTAGGAGCTACTAGGGCAAATACTGCACCCTAGTGGGAGATCTAAATCGAGGCTAGCGCATGCTAGAGCAAAAACTCCACCTGAAAAGGTTACACCGTATGAGCCACAAGACAGAGCTAGGGTAGATACGCCCCCTGGAAGGCGGATGCACCGTAGTAGCTACAATGTCTAGTTCTAGCGTAAATACTCACCAGCGGGAGGAGGACATACGGTAGTAGCAATGGTATGGAGATCTAGCTGATACGCCCCCCACTAAAGTGGATACCTTATACACTGGCATTGTAATGCTCAAACGGTTTGGTAAGAACTACCAAATTTCCCCCTGAGATAGATACTCCACCTATTAAGGTGTCCAGTACAGGATCAGTCATGTAGTAGAGTTCCTCCGGGACTTGAAGCAGTATGGTGGGGTTACACCCTGGATGACAGAATAGTCATGTTAGTTGCTCACAACCCACAACCACAAAGAAGAAGTAATGCAGAGTAGCTGCAGTATCCCATGGTCGCGGCAACATTCCGCTTATGGTGGGGGACCAGGTAATAGTCGGTACCGTCTGTCGGTCTACTTCACCCGTGCAGGGGACAATCAAGAAAGTAAATATTGTCTCTAGTGCTGTGGCGTACTAGACATAGTATCCAGTTGTGGGCCAATGTGTTCGCCCGCACATGTGATTGCTGTACCTGTGGGAGTAGGAACGCGGATATACTTCCTAAGATAGAGAAGTTACACCACCTAAGGGAGGGGGTAATGCACCAGCTGGTTATATCCGGTGGTCATGCAATCATGATGCTATGAAGGGAGATAATGTGACAGGTTGTACCGTCAATAGCCGAGCAATTACACCGCCCAAGGCGGGAGGGGTAATGCCAGACTAGACAGCATCACATGGTCGTGCAATCCCGTTACCTATGAATGGGGTAATGCGACAGGCAATTACACCGCCTAGGAGGGGCGAAATGTGACACGGCACTATATTATCCAGTGGTCGAGCAATTACACCGCCTAAGAAGGGGGCTAATGCGACAGGCAGTTACAGTATTCAGTGGTCGAGCAGTTACGCCGCCTAAGGGGGGGTAACCGACGGCAGTGTAGTATCCACTGGTCGTGTATTCACAATGCTAAGAGTGTGCGCACTCAGTGTAAATACTCCCCACGAGGAGTAAGGAACATGACAGCATGTACGGTGTACGCGGGTCCATCAGTCCATATATGGATGGAAGGACAAACGACAGGAAGCACCAACATATAATGGCAAAGCCCTCACTCATGGGAGGAGAGGGATATATAGAAACCGTAGATGCACCACCTTAGAGGTGGTCAATTACACCCGCCTATAAGGGCGAAATGTGACAGGCCTATATTATTCAGTGGTCGAGCAATTACACCGGCTAAGAAGGGGGTAAATGCGACAGCAGTACAGTATCCAGTGGTCGAGCAGTTTACACCGCCTAAGAAGGGGGGTAATGCGACAGGCAGTACAGTATCCAGTGGTCGACAGTTACGCCGCCTAAGAAGGGGGTAATGCGACAGCAGTACAAATACCAGTGGTCGTGTATTCACAATGCTATAAGTGTGTGGACTCAGTGGTAAATACTCCCCACGAGAGTAAGGAACACGACAGCATGTACGGTGTACGCGGGTCCATCAGTCCATATATGGATGGAAGGACAAACGACAGGAAGCACACATATAATGGCAAAGCCTCACTCATGGAGGAGAGGGATATACAGAAACAGTAGATGCACCACCTTAGAGGTGGTCAATTGCATTTGGTCGTGTATATGCCACTAAAAACCTCTATGCCTCAATTGAGACAAACGAAGGGGTTAAATTCAAAACTAGCCAGCACCTAATGGGGAGCCAGCCCCAGTACGGCCAGGAAGAGTTCTCTCCTTATCTCTTTCTCTTTCAATATATAGAGACCTGAGGGGCAGAGCTCAGAGAGGCTACCGGAAAGAGGACGACCTGGCGGCGAAAATTACGTACCCGAGGCGCAGACCCCGCCCATCAACCTCGGGATGGGAGTTGTGGCCTACTAGGCGCAAAGCCGGGGGCTCGCGTAGAAGCGAGCCGGCCGGAAAGAGCTTCCGGTCGGAAGAACGGCCGTGGAGAAATGGAACCTCAGGCCAAGAAGATCAGGGACGGGCGTTCCCGGCGCCCGGTGGCCAGATGTAAGCGGTCGAAGTAACCGCCGGGGAAGTAAACCGCTGGCTAAAAAGTTTGCCCCAGAGGTAACCCGGAGGATGGCCACGGTCAGAAGTTTATCACCGGCCGCGGAACCGGGAATACAAGGAGGGGGCCCGGGCCGTGGAGCAGTGCTTGGCCGGGGAATGGAGCCGTGAGAGGGAGGGAGGGACAGGGTTATACTCACCTGCAGAGTACTCACCTCATCTTCATCCTCTTCTGTTCACCTCCACCTCCGTCACAGAACCAGCAGGGTCACCTCTTCAGCTACTAGCACCGAGGTGGTAGTGAGGCTGGGCTGGAGGGGAGGACTGCATAAGTGTAGGTGACCCATGGCTGGCGGGATGCAGGAGAGCTGGGCTGCCCTGGTCCACATTGCATTCTTGGGGGGGGTCGGGCGGTGAGGGAAACCGACACCGGCCTTCCTCCCCGGGTAAACAGAGAAGCCAGGCATCTCTGTTTCCCGTACCTAAAGGAAAAAGATGTAAAATTAAGAAAGAAGACACCCTGCAAGGCAGGGAGGTCTGCCTCCTGCAGACACTAAGCTAAAAACTGATTAGCTCAATGCCTGCAGCAGGGATATAGCTGAGAGGAGGAGCTAACACTTTGGTTGCTTAGTGTCGCCTCCTAGTGGCAGCAGCTATACCCATGGTCTCCTGTGTCCCCCAATGATACGAGCGAGAAAAAGCTGATTTGATTAGACAGATAGATGATAGATAGATAGATAGATAGATAGATAGATAGATAGATAGATAGATAGATAGATAGATCACATGACCGGACTGCGGAGCGAGAAGCTAGCGGCGTGGCGGAGGTAAGCGCAGACTGACACACTTTTCTGGTTTGTGTAAAAGGCCATGTGATCGGGCCGGTCCGGAGAGCCCCTTTACATCTGTGCAGGGGACGTGGAGCTGTGTGTTATAACAGTGAGGCACAGAGGACTATAAAGACGTGGAAAATGGGATTTCCCATCACAGACGGCGCGCTGCTGGGCGGGGACACCATGGCCGCCATGTTCAACCTATTTAGGGTCAAAGCAGACAAAATATTTTATGAAGTTATAGAAAGAATATGTCAAGATAATCAAACACCGCCATCTTTATTGGAACATTCCATAAAAACATCCCGTGAAACCCCACCCCCCCCATCGCGGCACAAAACAGGGGAGGGGACAGAACACGCCCCCCCCAAAGAGGGAACACAAGAGAGCGCAGAGTCCAAAAATAAACAGTAGAGGCCGCTGCACAGTCACTTCCTCTATTATTTGTGTATTTTTGGACTGTGCGCCGCACTGTAGCCCCACCCCATCCCCGATCTGTCTGTGGGGGGGGGGGGGATCAATCACGGATATATTTACTGAATGTTGTAATAAAGATGGTGGAGTCCGATTATCCCGATATGTGGAGCGACGTCTTACTGTGGTACTGAGCCCGGTATATGTCGGTGCAGGACTGTACAGCCGCCCCCGGGGGGCGTGTCCTGCGTGCGCTGGGTGTCACACTCACTTGTGCAGGGTGTAGCCCTTCTTGCAGGTGCACTTGAATCCGTGAAGGAGGTCGCTGCAGTTCTGCGTCTCGTTGCAGTCGTGGTGATGGTTCAGACACTCGTTCTCCGGGGGACAGGACATGAAGGCCCAGAGAGACTCCAGAGAAACGCACTGCTCCCCCGATCCTGCTGCAGGAAGACGAAACACGAGCGGCAGCGTTATACACAGCGCAGCCTCGCCCACTTACCCTCCGCCTGCTCTCGCCCACTTACCTGGAGTGGGTCCGCTCAGCCCTCCCTCCAGACATCTGCCCTCCCCGTTCCCTCCTCGCCGGGCGCACCAGCCGCAGCGGGGGTGCTGAATGCAGGCGGCGCAGTGAGTGTGACGGGAACAGGACGGCGAGCAACTCTCCGCTCCACTCAGGACTCTGCCGCAGGCGCCTGCAGCACATCGCATCGGCAGGAACGTGGGGCTCATGCACTAAACGAAGGGGGAAACCGGAGAAAACGAAAACAGGTTAGAAAAAATATCCAATTCTGAGAACAAAAATATTCACAACTGTCCCAGAAAACATCAGACTAGACTAAGACTGGGAGATTTCAGCTCTGAAGCCTGAAGAATACTGAGTGCAGCTCTGGAGGATAATACAGGATGTAACTCAGGATCAGTACAGGATAAGTAATGTATGTACACAGTGACTGCACCAGCAGAATAGTGAGTGCAGCTCTGGAGTATAATACAGGATGTAACTCAGGATCAGTACAGGATAAGTAATGTATGTACACAGTGACTGCACCAGCAGAATAGTGAGTGCAGCTCTGGAGTATAATACAGGATGTAACTCAGGATCAGTACAGGATAAGTAATGTATGTATACAGTGACTCCACCAGCAGAATAGTGAGTGCAGCTCTGGAGTATAATACAGGATGTAACTCAGGATCAGTACAGGATAAGTAATGTATGTACACAGTGACTGCACCAGCAGAATAGTGAGTGCAGCTCTGGAGTATAATACAGGATGTAACTCAGGATCAGTACAGGATAAGTAATGTATGTACACAGTGACTGCACCAGCAGAATAGTGAGTGCAGCTCTGGAGTATAATACAGGATGTAACTCAGGATCAGTACAGGATAAGTAATGTATGTACACAGTTGACTGCACCAGCAGAATAGTGAGTGCAGCTCTGGAGTATAATACAGGATGTAACTCAGGATCAGTAGCAGGATAGTAATGTATATACAGCAGTGACTGCACCAGCACAATAGTGAGCACAGCTCTGGAGTATAATACAGGAGATGTAACTCAGGATCAGTACAGGATAAGTAATGTATGTACACAGTGACTACACCAGCAGAAATAGTGAGTGCAGCTCTGGAGTATAATACAGGATGTAACTCCGGATCAGTACAGGATAAGTAATGTATGTACACAGTGACTGCACCAGCAGAATAGTAAGTGCAGCTCTGGAGTATAATACAGGATGTAACTCAGGATCAGTACAGGATAAGTAATGTATGTACACAGTGACTGCACCAGCAGAATAGTGAGTGCAGCTCTGGAGTATAATACAGGATGTAACTCAGGATCAGTACAGGATAAGTAATGTATGTACACAGTGACTGCACCAGCAGAATAGTGAGTGCAGCTCTGGAGTATAATACAGGATAAGTAATGTATGTACACAGTGACTGCATCAGCAGAATAGTGAGTGCAGCTCTGGAGTATAATACAGGATATAACTCAGGATCAGTACAGGATAAGTAATGTATGCACACAGTGACTGCACCAGCAGAATAGTGAGTGCAGCTCTGGAGTATAATACAGGATATAACTCAGGATCAGTACAGGATAAGTAATGTATGCACACAGTGACTGCACCAGCAGAATAGTGAGTGCAGCTCTGGAGTATAATACAGGATGTAACTCAGGATCAGTACAGGATAAGTAATGTATGTACACAGTGACTGCACCAGCAGAATAGTGAGTGCAGCTCTGGAGTATAATACAGGATGTAACTCAGGATCAGTACAGGATAAGTAATGTATGTACACAGTGACTGCACCAGCAGAATAGTGAGTGCAGCTCTGGAGTATAATACAGGATGTAACTCAGGATCAGTACAGGATAAGTAATGTATGTACACAGTGACTCCACCAGCAGAATAGTGAGTGCAGCTCTGGAGTATATTACAGTAATTCTACCGATACATGGATCACAAGAATACAGGAAAACGATCTGTAAAACTGTTTCCTTTTACTGGTTTGCAGCAATTAGACTGAATTACCTGCTTCAGGGCAACGCTCCAGACACACTGCTGCCAACCCCCATCGGCTCCCTTGGAGCTCAGACAGTCGTGGCAGGTGCTGTGGTTGTAACACGGAGTTGGACACGGGAGCGGAGGAGACGATTCCACCGGCATCGGAGAGACATTGAGCAAGGAGTGGCTGAAGCAGGTCCAGTCGTAGGTGGGCTGCACGCTCAGGATCCGGCGGGTCTCTCCTAGGAGGGTAAGACGAGGAATTAGCTGGGGAGATTAACAGCGGGCACCAGGGGTGGGTGAGGGGCGGCGGGAGAGGTCACCTGTGCGTTTAAACTGGCGCGTCCACATGCACTTCCCAGAAGCAATGCACTTGTGGCAATCAGAAGCCTCGCACGAGATCTCGGAGCAGTTACTGGCCAGGAAGATCTCCCGCTGGTTAATACGACAGTCGTTCTCCGACGTGCAGCTTCCGTCACTGCCGATGCAGGCGCCTTCGGGGCAGTTAGTGCACCACTTACAGCGCGGCGCCACCTGAGCGGGGACAAGGTAAAGAACTGTACAGACTGATCCCGTCAACCACATCTATCATGTAGCCCTCGCCGGGGCAGTTCTCACCGTGCCGAGCTGTGCGCTCATGGAGCGGGGGTGCTGCGCTAAGCACTCACTGCAGGTCTTCAGTCTCCGGCATTCATCCGCCGACCTTGGCAGCGGGAAACACGAGGAAGACGACTGCGAGCAGCTGCGCCTGAAAAATAACCGCCAGATGTAAGAAAACTAAAATTGTGTGAAATAGAATTGAAATTAGGCCAAGTCCAGGCAGGAGCACCTGCAGGTAGGTTCATCTCCTGCACATATGGCACCGCTGCAGGTAGGTTCATCTCCTGCACATATGGCACCGCTGCAGGTAGGTTCGCCTCCTGCACATATGGCACCGCTGCAGGTAGGTTCGCCTCCTGCACATATGGAACCGCTGCAGGTAGGTTCGCTTCCCGCACATATGTCACCGCTGCAGGTAGGTTCGTCTCCTGCACATATGGAACCGCTGCAGGTAGGTTCGCCTCCTGCACATATGTCACCGCTGCAGGTAGGTTTGTTTCCTGCACATATGGAACTGCTGCAGGTAGGTTCGCCTCCTGCACATATGATGAAGCTGCAGGTAGGTTCGCCTCCCGCACATATGATGCAGCTGCAGGTAGGTTCGCCTCCCGCCACATATGTCACCGCTGCAGGTAGGTTCATCTCCTGCACATATGGCACCGCTGCAGGTAGGTTCGCCTCCCGCACATTTGGAACCGCTGCAGGTAGGTTCGCCTCCTGCACATATGGAACCGCTGCAGGTAGGTTCGCCTCCTGCACATATGGAACCGCTGCAGGTAGGTTGCTTCCCGCACATATGTCACCGCTGCAGGTAGGTTCGTCTCCTGCACATATGGAACCGCTGCAGGTAGGTTCGCCTCCTGCACATATGTCACCGCTGCAGGTAGGTTTGTTTCCTGCACATATGGAACTGCTGCAGGTAGGTTCGCCTCCTGCACATATGATGAAGCTGCAGGTAGGTTCGCCTCCCGCACATATGATGCAGCTGCAGGTAGGTTCGCCTCCCGCACATATGTCACCGCTGCAGGTAGGTTTGTTTCCTGCACATATGGAACTGCTGCAGGTAGGTTCGCCTCCTGCACATATGATGAAGCTGCAGGTAGGTTCGCCTCCCGCACATATGAAGCAAGCTGCATGTAGGTTCGCCTCCTGCACATATGGTACCCCTGCAGGTAGGTTCATCTCCTGCACATATGGGCACCCCTGCAGGTAGGCTCATCTCCTGCAACATATGGCACCCCCTGCAAGGTAGGTTCATCTCCTGCACATATGATGCAGCTGCAGGTAGGTTCATCTCCTGCACATATGGTACCCCTGCAGGTAGGGTTTCATCTCCTGCACATATGGCACCCTGCAGGTAGGCTCATCTCCTGCACATATGATGCAGCTGCAGGTAGGTTAATCTCCTGCACATATGGAACCGCTGCAGGTAGGTTCGCCTCCTGCACATTTGGAACCGCTGCAGGTAGGTTCGCCTCCCGCACATATGATGCAGCTGCAGGTAGGTTCACCTCCCGCACATATGATGCAGCTGCAGGTAGGTTCATCTCCTGCACACATGAAGCAGCTGCATGTAGGTTTGTCTCCTGCACATATGATGCGGCTGCAGGTAGGTTTGTCTCCTGCACATATGGAACCGCTGCAGGTAGGTTTGTCTCCTGCACATATGGCACCGCTGCAGGTAGGTTCGCCTCCAGCACACATGAAGCAGTCTTTCTCACTCACCTTTCAGCAATGTCGGCGGACATGCAGCTGTAATGGCACCAGACACAACTGCCGGCGCTCTGGTTGCAGGACGAAGGGGTGCTGAACAACATGCAGGGGTCCGAGGGCACGGACAGCGTCACCATACGGCCCAGGGCCACACCATTAAACCCCCCTGAGATGTAGAGTCGTCCTCCCACCACGGCCATAGCGTGACCTATCGACTCGTTCATAGGGACCCCCAGAATGAGATCTGAGAAGAAACAGAAGATAAGTAAACCTCCTGATCACACGGCTACTTACAGAGCGTGCGTCAGTCCTAGAATCCACTGGAGTCTCAGGGATGGACCCCCGCCAACTGGAGAACAGGACAGTATATGAAAGGGTTAATACTCGCCGCTCTCACCGGTCTTATTCGGACGGATCCAGACATTGCAGTGGATCTGGTAGAAGAGAACCTGATTGCTGTATTCCTGCTGCTCTGTGCGACCTCCCACTACGACCATGGTGTCCTTTAACACCGCAGCGACGTGGAAGAAATGGGACAGGGGCTAAAAATGACAAAAGGGGGAGAAAAAGCAAATAAAAGGAAGAAACCGTCCATCTATAATAGAATCAGTAACAGTCCAACCAACCACCACTCTCCATAGCATAAGCCACCCGCAGGTGTAAAGATAAGTCCCTACCCATGAAACGATGGCACCTCTAAGCCTCTGTACCTGGTAGTCATAGAAGTGACCACCACAGAGCCGTCCACAGAAGTGACCACCACAGAGCCGTCCACAGAAGTGACCACCACAGAGCCGTCCACAGAAGTGACCACCACAGAGCCGTCCACAGAAGTGACCGCCACAGAGCCGTCCACAGAAGTGACCACCACAGAGCCGTCCACAGAAGTCCACAGACCGACCACCACAGAGCCGTCCACAGAAGTGACCACCACAGAGCCGTCCACAGAAGTGACCACCACAGAAGCCGTCCACAGAAGTGACCACCACAGAGCCGTCCACAGAAGTGACCACACAGAGCCGTCCACAGAAGTGACCAGACCACAGAATGACTACTACAGAGCCGTCCACAGAAGTGACCACCACAGAGCCGTCCACAGAAGTGACGCACCACAGAGCCGCACGAAGTGACCACAGAGCCGTCCACAGAAGTGACTACTACAGAGCCGTCCACAGAAGTGACTACCACAGAGCCGTCCACAGAAGTGAGCCGTCCACAGAAGTGACCACTACAGAGCCGTCCACAGAAGTGACTACTACAGAGCCGTCCACAGAAGTGACGTACTAGAACACAGAGCCGTCCATAGAAGTGACTACTACAGAGCCGTCCATAGAAGTGACTACTACAGAGCCGTCCATAGAAGTTATTACTACAGAGCCGTCCATAGAAGTGACTACTACAGAGCCGTCAATAGAAGTGACTACTACAGAGCCGTCAATAGAAGTGACTACTACAGAGCTGTCCATAGAAGTGATTACTACAGAGCCGTCCATAGAAGTGACTACTACAGAGCCGTCCATAGAAGTGACTACTACAGAGCCGTCCATAGAAGTGACTACTACAGAGCCGTCCATAGAAGTGACTACTACAGAGCCGTCCGCCGTCCATAGAAGTGACTACTACAGAGCCGTCCATAGAAGTGATTACTACAGAGCCGTCCACAGAAGTGATTACTACAGAGCCGTCTATAGAAGTGACTACTACAGAGCCGTCCATAGAAGTGACGGAGCGGTACACGGGCGGCCATGTTGTCAGTTACCTTCCTTCCCTGAGAGGGGGCGAGCAGGCTCCAGGTCAGATTGGGGTAATACAGGCTGTAGAGCTCGGGGGAGGGGGTCACGGCCTCCACGTGGAAGCGATGTCCGCCGAAGACATAGAAGGCGTCCGTGGCCTCGTGGTAGATGGTGGAGTGACCGTACAGTCCTGTAAGAGGAGTCGGGATCAGCGCAGCCCCCGGGGCAGTCACATGTTACTCTCCTGACGTGTTTAACCCCGTATGGACTCACCCGTGGGCGGCGTGCCCGTGTGATGCCCCACCGTCCAGATCTCCAGCTCTATGTTATATTCCAGCACCCGGTTATTAAATCCGTTCTCGGGGGAATATCCACCAATCAGAATCAGCGAGGAGCCGCGGCGAGGAGTGAGGGTGTGGCCGGCCACCGGCGGCAAGATGGGGTCCTGGGGACAGAATGAGAGCGGAAAGATTACATAATGACCCCCATTTAAAGGGACCTGCTCCAGGAAATATCAGGCCCAGAACAGCTTTCCTTAGGACTGCGTCCTGTGATGTTCCTCTGATATTCCTCCTGGAAAAGTACAAAGAAACTGACAGCTGGGGAGTGACGTGTCAGCCTAAGCATGCAGATACGGACATTTCCAGCAGGAATAACAGAGGATCACAGCAGAGGAGCTCTATGTTGCCTTCCCCTTGTATTTCACAACGGCAGAGCCCAGTAGTGGTCATCAAGGGGTTAAAGACGAGCAGGCCCCATTCCTCCAGCCGGACAGCGTCCTCACCAGTTCCTTCCTCCACTGCAGGGTGGTGAGGTTCAGCACCCAGAAGTCGCTGTACGCCCGGTAGTTTGTCAGACCGCCCATTATATACATGGCGTTCCGGACGGCGTTGTACGCGGCAGCATGGAAGTACCGGGGGCTTGGTCCGGGCCCCCCACCCTCCGTCCCGGCTAACATCTGTGTCCAGCGGCGCTCGGAGATGGAGTACCTGCAGGGAGGAGGACGTGGATGAAGATGAAGATCACCAGACGCGGGGTGAAGGCTGCAGGACAACGTGACACCCACCTGTAGACACTTCCCAGGACGCCGTCTCTTAACGACAGACCCCCGAACATCCAGAGGGTGTTGTCGGGCCCCTCCACCATGGTGTGGCCCAGACGGTGTAGGAAGCGGCTCGCTGTGTCCTGAAGAAATCAGTGCAGGGCGGTGAGGACCGGGGCGCCGCTTCTCTTAAAGGTACAGGACAGCATTTGTGAAAGGACTTACCGCCGTGAGCTGAGGGTCCATAAGACTTTCCCACACAATCTTCCCGGAGTCCAGCCGCACGGAGCAGTCTTCTCCAGCGTAACCGGGGGAGCAGAAGCAAACGCCGAGGGTCTGCAGGGCGACAGGACACATAATGGCGGGTGCTGAGGGTCACCCCGTACGCCCACCTCACAGGATGGGGCCCCGCAGCTCAGAAGTGTCAGGATGATGCGACATGATGCCTGTGGGCCATAGAGGCCACGTCAGAATCAGTGTCCTCACCTGATTACACTGACACTCGGGGGTCCTCACCTGATTACACCGACACTCGGGGGTCCTCACCTGATTACACCGACGATCAGGGGGTCCTCACCTGATTACACCGACGCTCAGGGGGTCCTCACCTGATTACACCGACGCTCAGGGGGTCCTCACCTGATTACACCGACGCTCAGGGGGGTCCTCACCTGATTACACCGACGCTCAGGGGGTCCTCACCTGATTACACCGACGCTCAGGGGGGTCCTCACCTGATTACACCGACGCTCAGGGGGGGTCCTCACCTGATTACACTGACACTCGGGGATCCTCACCTGATTACACTGACACTCCGGGGGGTCCTCACCTGATTACACTGACACTCGGGGATCCTCACCTGATTACACCGACGCTCAGGGGGTCCTCACCTGATTACACTGATACTCGGGGGTCCTCACTGATTACACCGACGCTCAGGGGGGTCCTCACCTGATTACACCGACGCTCAGGGGGGTCCTCACCTGGATTACACCGACGCTCAGGGGGGTCCTCACCTGATATACACCGACGCTCAGGGGGGTCCTCACCTGATTACACCGACGCTCAGGGGGTCCTCACCTGATTACACTGACACTCGGGGATCCTCACCTGATTACACTGACACTCCGGGGGGTCCTCACCTGATTACACTGACACTCGGGGATCCTCACCTGATTACACCGACGCTCAGGGGGTCCTCACCTGATTACACTGATACTCGGGGGTCCTCACCCTGATTACACCGACGCTTAGGGGGGTCCTCACCTGATTACACCGACGCTCAGGGGGTCCTCACCTGATTACACCGACGCTCAGGGGGGTCCTCACCTGATTACACTGACGCTCAGGGGGTCCTCACCTGATTACACTGACGCTCAGGGGGTCCTCACCTGATTACACTGACGATCAGAGGGCCTCACCTGATTACACTGACACTCGGGGGTCCTCACCTGATTACACAGACGCTCGGGGGTCCTCACCTGATTACACTGACGCTCGGGGGTCCTCACCTGATTACACTGACGCTCGGGGGTCCTCACCTGATTACACTGACACTCGGGGGTCCTCACCTGGCCTCACCTGATTACACTGACACTCGGGGGTCCTCACCTGATTACACTGACCACTCGGGGGTCCTCACCTGATTACACTGACACTCGGGGGTCCTCACCTGATTACACTGACACTCGGGGGTCCTCACCTGATTACACTGACACTCGGGGGTCCTCACCTGATTACACTGACACTCGGGGGTCCTCACCTGATTACACTGACATCGGGGGTCCTCACCTGATTACACTGACACTCGGGGGTCCTCACCTGATTACACTGACAACTCGGGGGTCCTCACCTGATTACACATGACACTCGGGGTCCTCACCTGATACATGACACTCGGGGGTCTCACCTGATTACACTGACACTCGGGGGTCCTCACCTGATTACACTGACACTCGGGGTCCTCACCTGATTACACTGACACTCGGGGGTCCTCACCTGATTACACTGACCTCGGGGGTCCTCACCTGATTACACTGACGCTCGGGGGTCCTCACCTGATTACACTGACGCTCGGGGTCCTCACCTGTATTACACTGACGCTCGGGGGTCCTCACCTGATTACACTGACGCTCGGGGGGTCCTCACCTGATTACACTGACATTCGGGTGGTCCTCACCTGATTACACTGACACTCGGTGTCCTCACCTGATTACACTGACACTCGGGGTGTCCTCACCTGATTACACTGACACTCGGGGGTCCTCACCTGATTACACTGACACTCGGGGGTCCTCACCTGATTACACTGACACTCGGGGTCCTCACCTGATTACACTGACACTCGGGGAGTCCTCACCTGATTACACTGACGCTCGGGGTCCTCACCTGATTACACTGACACTTGGGTTCCTCACCTGGTTGCAGATCCTTTCTCCTCCTCCACCGAGCAGTTTCGGGGACACACGTTGCGCAGACAGTACGGACCGGACAGCGGACTCCGGCAGACACAGCTCTGACCCCGGCACACCTTGTTGGGTCCGCACGGGGGGTGGCATTCGTGGACTGTGTACGTGGCATTAAAACCAGAGGGTTCGGTGTTGTTTGCTTCGTAATACACAACGAGGACGCCTGATGAGATATAATAATATGAGAACTGCTCTGGTGGAGCCACAGATAACCACAGACCGAGCCTGTAGTTTTCTCACATGCGATACCTGCCCCCATAACAGTGTGCCCCCCCCCCACACACACACAAAAAGGTGTCCCGACCTATGTGTCTCCTGGTGAAGTTATCACCACATCCAGGCAGAGAACGAACAGAGAAGTGGGGCGTGAGTCTCAAAACCAGACGAGCAAGACTGTGCGCCCACCTCTGTTCTGAAGCTAGGTGCGGCCGCATCTGTCAGACATATTAGGCATGTCCTGCCCGATACATGGAGGCAGGAACGGCCGTACTCATGTACAGCAAGCAGAGACTTTGAAAATGGCAAGGAATAGACACTCAGACATAGTAGAAAGAGGAAGACTATCCATTATACAATGATTTGGTTGGATTTACGCAACTCATGAAAATCCCTTAAAGGAACAGTCCAACATGATTAGCCGCAGGGCGCTCTGCACTCAACAGCAAACACGAGGAAGATGTGGTTTTACTCGTCATCCCCCTGCAAACTACGGGCTGTCTACTGACACCAATGGACCCGCTCAGGGGTTCAGACAGACGACCTCCCTAGTTTCCCCAATATTCCCAAACAGGACAAGAAAACCCGCTATAACACGGGCAGACACTAACCGGTGGTCGCCTCCACAGTAAGCGGTGTTTCTCCACGGCCTTGTCCACAAAAGGCCCCCAACAAGCTGCGATCTGACTGCAGGAGTCCGGTATCTAGGAACGCCGGGATCCCATCAAAGACGTAGACGTAACTTTGCTGAATGTAGAAAAACGCGACAGTCAGGCGGCAAAACAGAGGAGGCGGCGACGAGCGCTGCAGCGGAGGGGACGACATGGCTCACCGTGCACGGGATACTGAAGTCCGGCTGCAAGCTGAGGCTGAGCCGCGGGCAATTGGCTTCTGGGTGGCAAGGCTCGGTGTGAGAAGACACGCTCAGCATCCACAGACAGTACGAGCCGCCGGGAGAGCCGAGGGCGGAGGACGAGACGCGAGACAGCAGCTGGCGGCCCTGGCACTCCAGGTAACACGTGCCGCCATTCCTGGGAGGAGATAAGAACAAGTGAAGGTCTGGGCAATGTCCTGCTGGGAACCATGTGGACGTGACACGTACCACCTACCTAAACACTGTACAGGTAAGTGCCCTTCATGGCAATGGTGCCCCCACTGAACGAATTACAGGATCTGACACCACAGGACACCTCGGAGACCTCCTGAGGTCCATGACGGGTCACAGAAGGGGAGCTACACAATATTACCTGGGGGTTGTATGTTATGGCTGATCGCTCCTGATTGAACCCGCATGTGCCGTGAGCGTCCCTAAAAACTCCCGAAAAAAATGTTTATTCTCTGACCTGTTAGAAAGGTGCATGATATAATCTGTAGTGAATGCAATCTTCTTACCAGAGACTGTATTTGTGAGCTATCCCCTCTCTTCTAATTGTAGCTGGGTCATGTGACCAACTCCCTGACCTCCAACTGACCCAGGACAGGAAGTCAGTTACTGCTCTATTCATTCCTATGAGACTCAGAGTGAGGCTCCCATAGGAATACATAGAGAATTAGACTTCCTGTCCACACATAAGATGCTGTGTTATCTGGTGAGTCTGATTGCTGGTCACATGACAAAGATGAGAAACATCAGGGAGATATAACTTACAAATACTGACACTGGTAAGAAAATGACATTCACTACAGATTACATCATGTACATTTCTAGCAGGACATGGAATAACATTTTTTGCGGGAGTTCTTCTTTAAAGGAGTATTCTGGTCGGTAAAAGTTATCCCCTATTAGATTGGTGGGGGTCACAAGAACGGAAGCTCCATACCTCTCACAGCCCCCCTTAAATTAATGGAGCGGGTGGCCGGACGTGTGTACAGCTGCCCCATTCATTTCTATGGGAGTTCCGGTGAAAGCCGAGTACAGCGCTCACCTATCTCCGGACGTCCCACAGAAACGAATGGAGCGCTGTACACACGTCCGACCGGCTGCTCCATACTTTTCACGGGGGCCCCCCGTTCTCATGATCAGTGGAGGTCCCTGCGGTACGACCTGTGGACAGGGGAGAACTTTAACCAACCAGAATACCCCTTTAAACCAGATTTAGGCGCCAAAACTAAGGAATCATTGACAGAGGAGGTTTACCGGGTCCACGGCCCCGATACCGGAGGACCCAGAAGTGAAACGCGTTTCTTAATGCGGGGGTCACCCATGTATTAAGCTCTTCCCATCTACCACAGAGAGGCACAGGGACCTACCTGGGGTCCCCATAATACCCGGGGGCACACTTGTCGCAGTGCTCTCCCTGTGTGTTGTCGGTGCAGTAGCATACGCCCGTTTCCCCGTTACAGTAGCCCTTTTCGGGCGTCCCATGCTTGTTGCAGGCACACTCCTGACACCCCGGCTTCTGGGTGGCACTTCCAAAGCTGCCGGGTTTGCATTCCTGGCACTGAGCGCCTTGTGTCCAATCTGGAGAAGAGAAACACAACACGTGACACGTACGACAACGCGAGCGACCCGGTGGTGTGCCCATGGGCGGCGCCTCTCACCCTGGCAGGAGTCACATACGCCCGGCCCATGAGCGCAGGTGCTGTGGAAATTGCAGCCACAATCCACGCTGCACTCCACTCCGCTCTCGATTACACTGGTCTGGTTGGACGTCCACCCGAGGTCACACAGACAGGAGTAAGATGGCGGCCCGCTGCACGTGCCATGAGAGCATTCATTGTAACACCTACGAGTACAGAAATCGGGTTTAATTAAAGGCACCATGTAAACGGGAGGCCATGGAGGCTACACCGGGCGGTACGCACGTCTGGTTACAGTGGGTGACGCCGTCTCCTGTATATCCACGGTCACAGTGGCACTCATAGGAGTCCGGCGTGTTCCTGCAAGTGGCGTGTTTATGACAGGTGGCCATTCCCAGTCTGCACTCATCTACATCTGGGCAGGAATCGTAGGACCATTCAGCTGGTTCAGCCACGAGCCCGGCGGAAGACAACGCCCGGGAGCAGGAGGTAAAGCCGCGGACACCGGAGAAATCACCGGAGAAGCACCTGGAGACATAAAGAACGGGTCAGGAACGGCTTATCTATAGGGAGACCACAAACACCCCCTCATAGAACATAGTACAGCCCGGAGGGGGCAGCCTGACTCCTGAAAGAAGCAGGGATTTGCTACAATGTATCAGTAAAAGGAAAATTGATATATTGGTTTAAAATGTATCAATTTAAAATTCTGATTGTCCAGACTGGTGACCGGTCCAGACCATAGGGGGATCCTCTATAGGAGAATGGAGCCGATATCCAGACTGGTGACCGGTCCAGACCATAGGGGGATCCTCTATGGGAGAATAGATCCGATATCCAGACTGGTGACCGGTCCAGACCATAGGGGGATCCTCTATAGGAGAATGGAGCCGATATCCAGACTGGTGACCGGTCCAGACCATAGGGGATCCTCTATAGGAGAATGGAGCCGATATCCAGACTGGTGACCGGTCCAGACCATAGGGGGATCCTCTATGGGAGAATAGTGACCGGTCCAGACCATAGGGGGATCCTCTATAGGAGAATGGAGCCGATATCCAGACTGGTGACCGGTCCAGACCATAGGGGGATCCTCTATGGGAGAATGGAGCCGATATCCAGACTGGTGACCAGTCCAGACCATAGGGGGATCCTCTATAGGAGAATGGAGCCGATATCCAAACTGGTGACCGGTCCAGACCATAGGGGGATCCTCTATGGGAGAATGGAGCCGATATCCAGACTGGTGACCAGTCCAGACCATAGGGGGATCCTCTATAGGAGAATAGATCCAATATCCAGACTGGTGACCGGTCCAGACCATAGAGGGATCCTCTATAGGAGAATGGAGCCGATATCCAGACTGGTGACCAGTCCAGACCATAGGGGATCCTCTATAGGAGAATGGAGCCGATATCCAGACTGGTGACTGGTCCAGACCATAGGGGATCCTCTATAGGAGAATGGGGACGATATCCAGACTGGTGACCAGTCCAGACCATAGGGGGATCCTCTATAGGAGAATGGAGCCGATATCCAGACTGGTGACCGGTCCAGACCATAGGGGGATCCTCTATAGGAGAATGGAGCCGATATCCAGACTGGTGACTGGTCCCAGACCATAGGGGGATCCTCTATAGGAGAATAGATCCGATATCCAGACTGGTGACCGGTCCAGACCATAGAGGGATCCTCTATAGGAGAATGGAGCCGATATCCAAACTGGTGACCGGTCCAGACCATAGGGGGATCCTCTATAGGAGAATGGAGCCGATATCCAGACTGGTGACCAGTCCAGACCATAGGGGGATCCTCTATAGGAGAATGGAGCCGATATCCAGACTGGTGACCGGTCCAGACCATAGGGGATCCTCTATAGGAGAATGGTGACCGGTCCAGACCATAGGGGATCCTCTATAGGAGAATGGTGACCGGTCCAGACCATAGGGGGATCCTCTATAGGAGAATAGATCCGATATCCAGACTGGTGACCGGTCCAGACCATAGGGGGATCCTCTATAGGAGAATAGATCCGATATCCAAACTGGTGACCGGTCCAGACCATAGGGGGATCCTCTATAGGAGAATAGATCCGATATCCAGACTGGTGACCAGTCCAGACCATAGGGGGATCCTCTATAGGAGAATAGATCAGATATCCAGACTGGTGACCGGTCCAGACCATAGGGGGATCCCTCTATAGGAGAAATGGAGCCGATATCCAGACTGGTGACCGGTCCAGACCATAGGGGGATCCTCTATAGGAGAATGGAGCCGATATCCAGACTGGTGACCGGTCCAGACCATAGAGGGATCCTCTATAGGAGAATGGAGCCGATATCCAGACTGGTGACCGGTCCAGACCATAGGGGGATCCTCTATAGGAGAATGGAGCCGATATCCAGACTGGTGACCGTCCAGACCATAGGGGGATCCTCTATAGGAGAATGGAGCCGATATCCAGACTGGTGACCAGTCCAGACCATAGGGGGATCCTCTATAGGAGAATGGGGACGATATCCAGACTGGTGACCAGTCCAGACCATAGGGGATCCTCTATAGGAGAATGGGGACGATATCCAGACTGGTGACCGTCCAGACCATAGGGGATCTCTATGGGAGAATGGAGCCGATATCCAGACTGGTGACCGTCCAGACCATAGGGGGATCCTCTATAGGAGAATGGAGCCGATATCCAGACTGGTGACCAGTCCAGACCATAGGGGGATCCTCTATAGGAGAATGGAGCCGATATCCAGACTGGTGACCAGTCCAGACCATAGGGGGATCCTCTATAGGAGAATGGAGCCGATATCCAGACTGGTGACCGGTCCAGACCATAGGGATCCTCTATAGGAGAATGGGGACGATATCCAGACTGGTGACCAGTCCCAGACCATAGGGGGATCCTCTATAGGAGACTGGTGACCGGTCCAGACCATAGGGGGATCCTCTATAGGAGAATGGGGACGATATCCAGACTGGTGACCAGTCCAGACCATAGGGGGATCCTCTATAGGAGAATGGGGACGATATCCAGACTGGTGACCAGTCCAGACCATAGGGGGGATCCTCTATAGGAGAATGGGGACGATATCCAGACTGGTGACCGGTCCAGACCATAGGGGATCCTCTATAGGAGAATGGAACCGATATCCAGACTGGTGACCGGTCCAGACCATAGGGATCCTCTATGGGAGAATGGAGCCGATATCCAGACTGGTGACCAGTCCAGACCATAGGGGGATCTCTATAGGAGAATAGATCCGATATCCAGACTGGTGACCAGTCCAGACCATAGAGGGATCCTCTATAGGAGAATGGACCGATATCCAGACTGGGTGACCGGTCCAGACCATAGGGGATCCTCTATAGGAGAATGGAGCCGATATCCAGACTGGTGACCGGTCCAGACCATAGGGGGATCCTCTATAGGAGAATGGAGCCGATATCCAGACTGGTGACCGGTCCAGACCATAGGGGGATCCTCTATAGGAGAATGGAGCCGATATCCAGACTGGTGACTCGGTCCAGACCATAGGGGGATCCTCTATAGGAGAATGAGCCGATATCCAGACTGGTGACCGGTCCAGACCATAGGGGATCCTCTATAGGAGAATGGGAGCCGATATCCAGACTGGTGACCGGTCCAGACCATAGGGGGATCCTCTATAGGAGAATGGAACCGATATCCAGACTGGTGACCGGTCCAGACCATAGGGGGATCCTCTATAGGAGAATGGAGCCGATATCAGACTGGTGACGGTCCAGACCATAGGGGGATCCTCTATAGGAGAATGGAGCCGATATCCAGACTGGTTGACCGGTCCAGACCATAGGGGATCCTCTATAGGAGAATGGAGCCGATATCCAGACTGGTGACTGGTCCAGACCATAGGGGATCCTCTATAGGAGAATGGAGCCGATATCCAGACTGGTGACTGGTCCAGACCATAGGGGGATCCTCTATAGGAGAATGGAACCGATATCCAGACTGGTGACCGGTCCAGACCATAGGGGGATCCTCTATAGGAGAATGGAGCCGATATCCAGACTGGTGACCGGTCCAGACCATAGGGGGATCCTCTATAGGAGAATAGAACCGATATCCAGACTGGTGACCGGTCCAGACCATAGGGGGATCCTCTATAGGAGAATGGAGCCGATATCCAGACTGGTGACCGGTCCAGACCATAGGGGATCCTCTATAGGAGAATGGAGCCGATATCCAGACTGGTGACCGGTCCAGACCATAGGGGATCCTCTATAGGAGAATGGAGCCGATATCCAGACTGGTGACCGGTCCAGACCATAGGGGGATCCTCTATAGGAGAATGGAGCCGATATCCAGACTGGTGACCGGTCCAGACCATAGGGGGATCCTCTATAGGAGAATGGAGCCGATATCCAGACTGGTGACCGGTCCAGACCATAGGGGGATCCTCTATAGGAGAATGGAGCCGATATCCAGACTGGTGACCGGTCCAGACCATAGGGGGATCCTCTATAGGAGAATAGGATCCGATATCCAGACTGGTGACCGGTCCAGACCATAGGGGGATCCTCTATAGGAGAATGGAGCCGATATCCAGACTGGTGACCGGTCCAGACCATAGGGGGATCCTCTATAGGAGAATGGAGCCGATATCCAGACTGGTGACCGGTCCAGACCATAGGGGGATCCTCTATAGGAGAATAGATCCGATATCCAGACTGGTGACCGGTCCAGACCATAGGGGGATCCTCTATAGGAGAATAGATCCGATATCCAGACTGGTGACCGGTCCAGACCATAGGGGGATCCTCTATAGGAGAATGGAGCCGATATCCAGACTGGTGACCGGTCCAGACCATAGGGGATCCTCTATAGGAGAATGGAGCCGATATCCAGACTGGTGACCGGTCCAGACCATAGGGGGATCCTCTATAGGAGAATGGAGCCGATATCCAGACTGGTGACCGGTCCAGACCATAGGGGGATCCTCTATAGGAGAATGGAGCCGATATCCAGACTGGTGACCGGTCCAGACCATAGGGGGATCCTCTATAGGAGAATGAGATCCGATATCCAGACTGGTGACCGGTCCAGACCATAGGGGGATCCTCTATAGGAGAATGGAGCCGATATCCAGACTGGTGACCAGGATAGAAGTAGAATCCATTGATTAGGATGAACGACTTACCTTCCCACTGTTGGGTTGTCGATATTTCCACACCAGCCGCACTCAAAATTCTGCAGACACTCCCGACAGGTGTTAAACCTGGAACAGTCCATGCACTGAGGCACCGAGTGTACACTGAGAGGAAAGAGGGAATAATGGGGAGGATGAGTGCGGACAATGAAGAGTCATGATTGGTGGGGTGATAAATGTCGTCCGTGGACCAATCCCTTTAAGATAAGCTATACTTCCAATCACTGATCTCATCCTCAGACACTAGAAATTTGAGCAGCGATCTACGGCCTCACCTGTCGTACCAGTCCCTGCAGTCGCCATACGGGTACTTAGCCAGGTAGGCAGCGAAGTAGAAGCAGCTCCCGGTGGACTGGCACCACGCACAGTGACTGGAGTTAGAGAGGCACTCCGAGCAGGTCCTCCGCCTGGAAGCACAAAACAATGTGTGAAGTAAGATGCCCCCAATGTCTGAAGGTATATGCCGTCATCACCTGGCAGTGTGTACGTATCCCAAGTGAATGGGGCATTCCTTTCACAGAAGCGTCCCATAAACACCAGCCCACTGTATACAGACCTCATACAGGATGATCCCCCAGCCATAGGGGAGAGCACCCAACAAAGAGACGCTCTTGCTAAGCCAGGCCCTGTAATCCTCACCCTACCCTATGGGGTTAATACGTGGGCCAGGTCTGTGTCAAACAGCTGATCGCCATGACCGTTGTACGATTACAGTGATACCACATTCATATAGTTTTATGGGTTTTGTATTTACAGTGTTCCCTATAAGATAAAACTGATCTGTTCTCTTCATTCTCCAGGTCAGTACGATTACAGTGATACCACATTTATATAGATTTATAGGTTTTGTTTTTACAGCGTTCCCTATGAGATAAAACTGATCTGTTCTCTTCATTCTCCAGGTCAGTACGATTACAGTGATACCACATTCATATAGATTTATAGGTTTTGTATTTACAGTGTTCCCCGAGATAAAACTGACCTGTTCTCTTCATTCTCCGGTCAGTACGATTACAGTGATACCACATTTATATAGTTTTATAGGTTTTGTTTTTACAGTGTTCCCTATGAGATAAAACTGATCTGTTCTCTTCATTCTCCGGTCAGTACGATTACAGTGATATCACATTTATATAGTTTTATGGGTTTTGTTTTTACAGTGTTCTCTATGAGATAAAACTGACCTGTTCTCTTCATTCTCCAGGTCAGTACGATTACAGTGATACCACATTTATATAGTTTTATGGGTTTTGTTTTTACAGTGTTCCCTATGAGATAAAACTGACCTGTTCCCTTCATTCTCCAGGTCAGTACGATTACAGTGATACCACA
This sequence comes from Rhinella marina, assembly GCA_900303285.1. Taxonomy (NCBI): domain Eukaryota; kingdom Metazoa; phylum Chordata; class Amphibia; order Anura; family Bufonidae; genus Rhinella; species Rhinella marina. The sequence goes on along the minus strand of ONZH01006916.1, from coordinate 65,309 downwards.
TTTATATAGTTTTATGGGTTTTGTATTTACAGTGTTCCCTATGAGATAAAACTGACCTGTTCTCTTCATTCTCCGGTCAGTACGATTACAGTGATACCACATTTATATAGTTTTATAGGTTTTGTTTTTACAGTGTTCTCTATGAGATAAAACTGACCTGTTCTCTTCATTCTCCGGGTCAGTACGATTACAGTGATACACATTTATATAGTTTTATGGTTTTGTTTTTACAGTGTTCTCTATGAGATAAAACTGACCTGTTCTCTCATTCTCCGGGTCAGTACGATTACAGTGATACCACATTTATATAGTTTTTATGGGTTTTGTTTTTACCAGTGTTCCTATGAGATAAAACTGACCTGTTCTCTTTCATTCTCCTGGGTCAGTACGATTACAGTGATACCACATTATATAAGTTTTATGGGTTTTGTTTTTACAGTGTTCCCTATGAGATAAAACTGACCTGTTCTCTTCATTCTCCGGGTCAGTACGATTACAGTGATACCACATTTATATAGTTTTATGGGTTTTGTTTTTACAGTGTTCCCTATGAGATAAAACTGACCTGTTTCTCTTCATTCTCCGGGTCAGTACGATTACAGTGATACCACATTTATATAGTTTTATGGGTTTTGTTTTTACAGTGTTCCCTATGAGATAAAACTGACCTGTTCTCTTCATTCTCCGGGTCAGTACGATTACAGTGGATACCACATTTATATAGTTTTAATAGGGTTTTGTTTTACCATTGTTTCCTATGAGATAAAACTGACCTGTTCTCTTCATTCTCCAGGTCAGTCAGATTACAGTGATACCACATTTATATAGTTTTATGGTTTTGTTTTACAGTGTTCCCTATGAGATAAAACTGACCTGTTCTCTTCATTCTCGGGTCAGTACGATTACAGTGATACCACATTTATATAGTTTTATGGTTTTGTTTTTACAGTGTTCCCTATGAGATAAAACTGATCTGTTCTCTTCATTCTCCGGTCAGTACGATTACCAGTGATACCACATTTATATAGTTTTTATGGGTTTTGTTTTTACATTGTTCCCTATGAGATAAAACTGATCTGTTCTCCTTCATTCTCGGGGTCAGTACGATTACAGTGATACCACATTTATATAGTTTTTATGGGTTTTGTTTTTACATTGTTCTCTATGAGATAAAACTGACCTGTTCCCTTCATTCTCCAGGTCAGTACGATTACAGTGATACCACATTTATATAGTTTTATAGGTTTTGTTTTTACAGTGTTCCCTATGAGATAAAACTGACCTGTTCTCTTCATTCTCGCGTCAGTACGATTACAGTGATACCACATTTATATAATTTTATGGTTTTGTTTTTACAGTGTTCCCTATGAGATAAAACTGACCTGTTCTCTTCATTCTTCGTGTCAGTACGATTACAGTGATACCACATTTATATAGTTTTATAGGTTTTGTTTTTACAGTGTTCCCTATGAGATAAAACTGACCTGTTCCCTTCATTCTCCGGGTCAGTACGATTACAGTGATACCACATTTATATAGTTTTATGGGTTTTGTTTTTACATTGTTCTCTATGAGATAAAACTGACCTGTTCCCTTCATTCTCCAGGTCAGTACGATTACAGAGATACCACATTTATATAGTTTTATGGGTTTTGTATTTACAGTGTTCCCTATGAGATAAAACTGATCTGTTCTCTTCATTCTCCGGTCAGTACGATTACAGTGATACCACATTTATATAGTTTTATGGGTTTTGTATTTACAGTGTTCCCTATGAGATAAAACTGACCTGTTGTCTTCATTCTCCGGTCAGTACGATTACAGTGATACCACATTTATATAATTTTATGGGTTTTGTTTTTACAGTGTTCCCTATGAGATAAAACTGACCTGTTCTCTTCATTCTCTGGGTCAGTACGATTACAGTGATACCACATTTATACAGTTTTATGGGTTTTGTTTTTACAATGTTCTCTATGAGATAAAACTGACCTGTTCTCTATTCTCTGGGTCAGTACGATTACAGTGATACCACATTTATATAGTTTTATGGGTTTTGTTTTTACAATGTTCTCTATGAGATAAAACTGACCTGTTCTCTATTCTCTGGGTCAGTACGATTACAGTGATACCACATTTATATAGTTTTATGGGTTTTGTTTTTACAATGTTCCCTATGAGATAAAACTGACCTGTTCTCTTCATTCTCTGGGTCAGTACGATTACAGAGATACCACATTTACAGTCCTCACCCACACTCACGTGGCGTCACACATCATTACTATTGCCTTATGGCGGCAGTTTTTTACATGTAATGCAGTCAGGTGACACGTACTGGTGACAGGCGCGGGGACAGTCCTTGGGAGATCGTATAGAGCCGCTGACACGCCCCCTTCGGCTGCACAGGGAGTCGCCCTTCTTATTGCTGTGTATCTGCCACTCACAGTATTGGTCCTAGGAGCAGAGGATACAATTGCGTAAGTAATCACACCCCAGGTTTCCCGCCCGGCTCCGCCATCACTCACTTCACTGCAGGCCTCACAGTCCCGGTACTCATCGCACTGCTGACAATGGCCCGGCGACAGGATTAAGGGGGTGTCGTGGCAGAACTTCGCCCATTCGCTTGCCAGTCTGTGGTGACAGGTCCGGGTCTTGGAGCACCATCCGCAGCTTTGATCTGCCAGGCAGGCTAAACACGAGGGGTAATCGCAAACCTCAGAGCGATGGGGCTCCAAGAAGAGGAAGGAGATCTCCTGCATGAAAGAAGAAGCAGAGCACCGCCATGAGAGGCCGATGAGGGACCTAATCAGGGGTCCCCCAATCCCATCTCCAAGAAGGTTGCTGGCCGCCATAACCAGTCCAATAGCCTGTCCACTGCCATGGGAGTCACGGACCACTATCATACGACCGCTATCCTGCAGCCCAATGTAATGAGGCAGCAGAATAAGGTCCGTTAATGGCAGTAATAAGGGGGGAACCCTTTCAGCCCCGGAGGTTTTTTATTTTTCCGTTTTCTTTTTGCGCTCCCTGCCTTCACACAGCCATAACTTTTTTATTTTTCTGTTCACATAGCTGTATGAGGGCTTGTTTTTTGCGGGACAAGTTGTTCTTTCCAACGCCACCATTTAATATTGCATATGATGTAGTGGGAAGCGGGAAAAAAATTCCAAATCAGGTGAAATTGCAAAAAAAAAAACACGCAACTTCGCTACAGTTTTACCATTTTTATTTATGGCGTTCGATGTTTATTAAAACTGACCGGTTACTTTCATTCCACTGGTCAGTACGAATCCGGCGATATCTAATATGTATAGTTTTTCTTGCGTTTTGATAGTGATAAAATAATTATAAAGTTGGAAATTTTATTTATTTTTTTTGTCATATCTTGACCCCTATAACTTTTTGGTATTTACGTGTGCGGCGCTGTATGGGGGCTAATTTTTTGCGGGGCGATCTGAACTTTTCATTTATACCATTCTGGGGTGTGTATGACTTTTTGATCAATTTTTATTTAATTCTTTTTTTTTTTTTAGAAAAAAAAAAACAACAAAAAATGCTGAATCGGCCATTTTGACGCTTTTTTCTGTTTCGCTGTTTTCCGTACGGGAAAGAAATGAGGATTTTACTGCTTTTCTATGGAGCCTATTACACAGAAGTCTATGCAGCAGCCTCCTGACATTGACACGGGCGAGCCTGAGTAACACCAGAAGCGCAATCAGCAGTTCACCCGCTGGGCGGGAAGGGGTTAATAAGCATAAAGGGTAAATGTTGGATGTCACCAGGACACGGGACGGGACTTACGCTGCCACCATGGACCCCGGTGCGGTCCCACGTCAGGCTCAGCTCACTTGTGTGCCCGATGCCCGTGTTGTTGAGGAAACCTTCGATCTGCACGGCGTAGCGACTGTTCCAATCCGCCTTCGGGAATAACGGATCACCGCTGTTCCGTTGCAGAGAGCGCCGCTCCTTATCCTGGTGCACGAACCAGCGACCTACCTCCTCCTGCCACGAGAAAAGCGTAGAAAGAGTGAGAGACCCACGTGAAGCAGAGGACATGAGCAGCAACAAGGTTAACCTTCTAGACGCTGGACACACACAGGGCACATGGGCCAAACAGAAGACTGCAATTATAGGGCGTGTGAATTTTTGCAACCTCTCGCACTGCTAAAGTGCATGTGAATAAAGCAAATGCAGCAACTCTACCGTTTAGTGTATACAGCCCCTATGCAGACCGGTATGCCTCCATCACTAGAGACTGTCTCCTCTTACTAATCTATAGACGGATGGACGAGACCAGACTACACACAGGGGTGGCTTGTAGTCTGTAACCATGGAGATGCAGCGTCTTCAGAGGAGCTGCATACACAATACAGGAGGGTCGTTTTTAAAGGGGTCCTCTCACTTCAGTAAGGTGCATTTATCATGTAGAGATTAATACCCGGCACTTACTAATGTATTGTAATTCTCCATATTGATTCCTTTGCTGGCCGGATTCATTTTTCCATCACATTATACACTGCTCGTTTCCATGGTTACGACCACCCTGCCATCCATCACTGGTGGTCGTGCTTGCACAATATAGGAACACCATCCTATCTGCACTCCCACGGTCCCGGCCACCACGCTTTTTCCTATAGTGTGCAAGCAGGACCACCGCTGATGGATTGCAGGGTGGTCGTAACCATGGAAACGAGCAGTGTATAATGTAACGGAAAAATGAATCCAGCCAGCAAAGGAAGCAACATGGAGAATCACAATACATTTTACAGGCAACGCGGAGAAACCCCCCGACCTTTATTTCTTACCAGGTTGTCTATGGCATCGGGGCTGCGGCCGAGTCGAGCCACGACGTAAAAGCGCTGGATGCGAGCCCAGATGGAGACACGATCTGAGGGGGCGCTGTGGCTCAGCATGGGGTGTATGAACCCTTTATAGACCAGAGACACATCCATCTCCGTGCTGGGGCTCAGGGTGATGGTCGTACTCCGCACGATGGACACCTGAGGAGAACAACAAGCGTTATGTGGATTTTCAGAAATTCCCAACAATGGAAATTTGGAGAAATATCACCGCTGAGGATCCACGTGTGGTAGCCGGAGCCCATCATCATGAGGCTCCAGCCCATCATCATGAGGCTCCAGCCCATCATCATGAGGCTCCAGCCCATCATCATGAGGCTCCAGCCCATCATCATGAGGCTCCAGCCCATCATCATGAGGCTCCAGCCCATCATCATGAGGCTCCAGCCCATCATCATGAGACTCCAGCCCCACCACTGCCAGACAACCAAACGTGGCAGAGACGCCAGTTAGGGCTGAAACGATTCATCGATCTAATCGATGAAATCGACACAAAAAAATCCTCCACGCATCGAGGATTCGTTTGTGTCACGTGACCACGGAGCGGGAGTAAAGCGCTTTCTATTACTCCAGCTCCATGGTCTCCGTCGGCCTGCAGCAGTTAAGATCTAATACTTACATGTCCTGTAGAGGCGCCTCCGTACAAGCCACGGCTCTTCCATAGTCCCGCGCTGCACTGTGTTCCCGACGTACACACTGTCAGAGCTATGACGCAGTGTGACGTCAGGTCAAGGTGCAGAGCGGGACCATTGAAGAGCCGTGGCCTGTACGGAGGGCACTGGGTCCAACTGAAGTCACTGGGGGGGCAAGCTGGAGGCACTGGGGGGGGGGGGGGGGCAAGCTGGGCACTGGGGGGGGCAAGCTGGAGGCACTGGGTGGGGGGGCAAGCTGGAGGCACTGGGGGGGGGGCAAGCTGGAGGCACTGGGGGGGGCAAGCTGGAGGCACTGGGGGGGCAAGCTTGGAGGGGGGGGGGCAGCTGGAGGCACTGGGGGGGGCAAGCTGGAGGCACTGGGGGGGGGCAAGCTGGAGGCACTGGGGGGGGCAAGCTGGAGGCACTGGGGGGGCAAGCTGGAGGCACTGGGGGGGGCAAGGGGGGGGGGCAAGCTGGAGGCACTGGGGGGGGGCAAGCTGAGGCACTGGGGGGGGGCAAGCTGGAGGCACTGGGGGGGGGCAAGCTGGAGGCACTGGGGGGGGGCACTGGTGGCACTGGGGGCAAGCTGGAGGCACTGGGGGGGGCAAGCTGGAGGCACTGGGGGGGGGCAAGCTGGAGGCAACTGGGGGGGCAAGCTGGAGGCACTGTGGGGGCAAGCTGGGGCACTGGGGGGGGCAAGCTGGAGGCACTGGGGGGGGCAAGCTGGAGGCACTGGGGGGGCAAGCTGGAGGCACTGGGGGGCAAGCTGGAGGCACTGGGGGGGCAAGCTGGAGGCACTGGGGGCAAGCTGGAGGCACTGGGGGGGGCAAGCTGGAGGCACTTGGGGGGGTGCAAGCTGGAGGCACTGGGGGGGGGGGCAAGCTGGAGGCACTGGGGGGCAAAGCTGGAGGCACTGGGGGTCAAAGCTTGTGGCACTGGGCGTCAAAGCTTGTGGCACTGGGGGTCAAAGCTTGTGGCACTGGGGTCAAAGCTTGTGGCACTGGGGGTCAAAGCTTGTGCACTGGGGGTCAAAGCTTGTGGCACTGGGGGTCAAAGCTTGTGGCACTGGGGGTCAAAGCTTGTGGCACTGGGGTCAAAGCTTTGCACTGGGGGTCAAAGCTTGTGGCACTGGGGGTCAAAGCTTGTGGCACTGGGGGTCAAGCTTGTGGCACTGGGGGTCAAAGCTTGTGGCACTGGGGGGTCAAAGCTTGTGCACTGGGGTCAAGCTTTGGCACTGGGGTCAAAGCTTTGTGGCACTGGGGGTCAAAGCTTGTGGCACTGGGGGTCAAAGCTTGTGGCACTGGGTCAAAGCTTGTGGCACTGGGGGGTCAAAGCTTGTGGCACTGGGGGTCAAAGCTTGTGGCACTGGGGGGGTCAAAGCTTGTGGGGTCAAGCTGGGGGGTCAAAGCTTGTGGCACTGGGGGTCAAAGCTTGTGGCACTGGGGGTCAAAGCTTGTGGCACTGGGGGTCAAAGCTTTGTGGCACTGGGGACAGGAGGTCGGCCAAGACGTTTACCCGGTCCGGCTGAGACTCGTTGCGCGGCTGCTGATAGGTGATGAGGTGAAGACCGGGGAGGAAATTGCTGGTCCGGCAGCCGTCCAGAGAAGTGATGAAGGTGTTCTGGCTGCCCCACCAGCCATAGGTGCCAGCGATCTGCCCGACCCGGCACGTGGAGCGATCTGCAGGAAGATGAGGAAACACTCACAAAAGAGTAAAACCAAAAAAGATAAAATAAAAAGAGGCGGGAAAGGAGCGCACCTGTGACGGGCATGCAGGTCTCATTCTGCACACACCAGCCGAAGGTGCGGGGGATGTGAGAGGAGCCGGTCAGGTTACTGCTGAACACCAGGCAGGACTGGCAGTCCGAGAGGAGCCGCGCCAGTCCCAGGCAGCTCTTGTCCGGGCACTGCAAGAAAGAGACACGATAAAGCGGAGCACGGGGGGCGGCACAGAGACGGCGGGGCGCGGTCATCTCACGTACTATCCTGTTAGGCTGAGGCGTCTGGCAGCTCGTGTGACACCACGTGCACTCGGGGTCCCTGGAGCAGAGGGTCTCGTCCGCATACATGGAGCAGTAGTCCAGGTGATACTGCAACGGAAGCACAGACATGATAATCCTGCCCTATAGGCGCCGACTCCTGTCCTCCCCGCTATACTCACATCTTGTACAGGGGGTTGGTACACGGATATGGGCACCTTATAGGCAAGCAGGTCTCCGCGTGGCGTGCCGCTGTACCCTCCGGCCACTAATAACACTCCACCTTTCATGAGAGCTGCTACGTGGGAGTACCGGCCACCGCCCAAACTCTGCGGACCTGATAGAACATAGGGTTAAAAATAGTGAGTGTCCAGCACTGAACGTCATTGTGTTCTTGCAGCCACCAGCAGAGGGAGCTCTGAACAGTACAAATACTCAGACTGCAATGGGCGCCCCCCGGTGGTGGCAGCGCGCAGCCAGAATAGCATCATAGAAGTCCGACGGGGAACATTTGGTGAAGGAATCATGACGCAAGTTTAGAGATAAGCGGCGTCAGGTGTGCCGGCAGAGGCTTATCCCAGTTACTGAGATATATACAGATGTCTATGAGGAAATCGGACAGAACGTTTACCACGACTGCACGTACCGTGGTGGGGCGGCATGATCTGGCTCAGGGTGTTACTGGGGACCCACTGGTGACATCCGAGGTGGTAGAAGAAGATGTCCTGATCGTAGCACTTCTCTTCCTGGTAATGAATGTGCAGATTGCCCCCTACAGACACACAACAAGCAGAGAGAGACCATGTATACAACATGTGACAGGGGGAGACGTACAGTCCTCCAGTGCCACCAGTACACCCAACTGACCAGTGACCACCACTGCACCCACAGACCGGAGGGGAAGAACGATGACACCACTGCACCCACAGACTGGAGGGAAGGACAGTGACCACACTGCACCCACAGAGGACACCCACACTGCACCACAGACTGGAGGGAGGACAGTGACCACCACTGCACCCACAGACGAGGGAAGGACCAGTACCCACCACTGCACCACAGACTGGAGGGAAGGACCAGTGACCAACTGCAGGGAAAGGACAGTACCACACTGGAGGGAAGGACAGTGACCACCACTGCACCCACAGACTGGAGGAAGGACCAGTGACCACCTGCACCCACAGACTGGAGGGAAGGACCAGTGACCCACCACTGCACCACAGACTGGAGGGAAGGACAGTGACCACCACTGCACCCACAGACTGGAGGGAAGGACCAGTGACCACACACTGCACCCACAGACTGGAGGAATGGACCAGACTGACCACCACTGCACCCACAGACTGGAGGGAAGGACCAGTGACCACCACTGCACCCACAGACTGGAGGGAAGGACCAGTGACCACCATGCACCCACAACTGGAGGGAAAGGACCAGTGACCACCACTGACAGGGACAGTGACCACCACTGCACCCACAGACGGAGGGAAGGACCAGTGACCACCACTGACCACACCACAGACTGGAGGGAAGGACCAGTGACCACCCACTGCACCCACAGACTGGAGGGAAGGACCAGTGACCACCACCACCCACACTGACCACTGACACCACTGACCCACACTGACCTGGAGGGAAGGACCAGTTGACCACCACTGCAGCCACAGACTGGAGGAAGGACAGTGACCACCACTGCACACCCACAGACTGGAGGAAAGGACAGTGACCACCACTGCACCACAGACTGGAGGGAAGGACCAGTGACCACCACTGCACCCACAGACCGGAGGACCATGGACCCAGTGACCACCACTGCAGCCACAGACACAGACTGACTAGAGGGAAGGACCAGTGACCACCACTGCACCCACAGACTGGAGGAAGGACCAGTGACCACCACTGCACCCACAGACTGGAGGGAAGGACCAGTGACCACCACTGCACCCACAGACTGGGGGAGGACCATGACACCACTGCACCCCACAGACTGGAGGGCAAGGACCAGTGACCACCACTGCACCACAGACTGGAGGGAAGGACCAGCCCACAGACCACCACCACTGCACCCACAGACTGGAGGGAAGGACCAGTGACCCACCACCACTGCAGCCACAGACTGGACCAGGGAGGACCAGTGACCACCACTGCACCACAGACTGGAGGAAGGACAGTGAACCACCACTGCACCCACAGACTGGAGGAAGGACCAGTGACCACCACTGCACCCACAGCTGGAGGAAGACCAGTGACCACCACTGCACCCACATACCGGAGGGAAGGACCAGTGACCACCACTGCACCCACATAGGAAGGACAGGACCACCACTCAGGACCACCACCACTGCACCCACAGACTGGAGGAAGGACCAGTACCACCACTGCACCCACAGACTGGAGAAGGATCCAGTGACCACCACTGCAACCCACAGACTGGAGGGAAGATCAGTCACCACACTGCACCACGTACCACAGACTGAGGGAAGGACCAGTCACCACCACTGCACCCACAGACTGGGAGGAAGGACCAGTGACACCACCACTGCACCCACAGACTAGAGGAAGGACAGTGACCACCACTGCACCCACACGACTGGAGGGAAGGACCAGTGACCACCACTGACCACCCACGACTGGAGGAAGGACCAGTGAGCCACCACTGCACCCACAGACTGGAGGAAGGACCCAGTGACCACCACTGCACCCACAGACGAGGGAAGGATCAGGACCACCACTGCACCACACTGCCCCACATACCGGAGGGATAAGGACCAGTGACCCACCACTGCACCCACAGACGGAGGGAAGGACTCGTTGACCACCACTGCAAAACCACAAGACTGGCAGGGAAGGATCAAGTTGACCACCACTGCACCCGACAGACTGGAGGGAAGGATCAGTGACCACCACTGCACCACAGACTGGAGGGAAGATCAGTGACCACCACTGCAGGGGAGGTGATCAGATACAGAAATGTTGGTGGAGGTGGACCTGAATCTCAAACGTACAGGCTTCACCGTAAACCACCAATGTAGTTTCCAATAGTGGCGGCTATGAAGGCCTCCGAGGACCACACGTCTTCGGTGGGTGTGTGCGTCCGTAGTTATTCCACGTACAATCTGGTAATTTCACACGATGGCTGACTACGGGAAAAAAAAAAACGTTCATTAATATAAACAATTCAGCACGTAACGCTCTGCAGTACGCGGAGGTGTCCCCTCCTCGAGGTTATACAACTATAAGTCAAGATTCCTGGAGGTGGGCGCTCCAAAATCACTTATATAGAGCGATGGTACATCGGTGGCTGAGGGACACAGGCAGGAAACTAGCGGAGGTCCTAGATACACGGCGCATCCTCACGGTGTTACGCTCCTACCCAGAGCTGGCAATCATAATTCTACATGTTTTCTCGGGAGCTGGTAGCTCCTACCTGCTGGTTCATGGTCTAACGCCGCTCCGCACCACTGTGGGGGTTGCAAGTGTCACGGCATACAGGGTACATTTTTCTTTTCTGAATGAAGCTCAAACAGAAACTCCATGACTCACAATGTCTACTATAAGGAGAGGCCATATTTAATGACGTGGCACTGGTCACTGACACACGGCAGCCGCCTGTCCTCACACATATGCAGGATAACCTAATCCAGAGCAGGTCCGGCTCTTACCGTGCCGTGGACGGCCTGTGCCCACCATATACCAGAAGAGATCGGGAAGCAGCATGGAAAACCATGGAATGCCCGGCTGCTGCTGGAGGCTTTCCTCCTGCCACCAACACCATCTCCCATTCCCAGGAGTGGAGGTTGAAACGAAACATCTTAGAGGAAAAAACATCCCGAGACGTGCGTCCTGAGAAAGAGAAAAAATATCCAAAAATTACAAAAAATGAGTAACTTAATGTATTATACTCCGAGCTGCAACTCACTATTCTGCTGGTGCGATGTTCTCTGACTGTCTGTCTCTACTTGACAGTTATACCTTATTCCTGTACTGATCTGAGTACATCCTTATTATACTCCAGACTACTCCACTATTCTGCTGGTGCAGTCACTGTGTACATACGTTACTTATCCTGTACTGATGCCTTTGAGAATACATCTGTATTATACTCCAGAAGCTGCACTCACTATTCTGCTGGTGCAGTCCTGTGTACATACATTACTATCCTGTACTGATCCTGAGTACATCCTGTTTATACTCAGAGCTGCACTCACTATTCTGCTGGTGCATCACTGTACATACATTACTTATCCTGTACTGATCCTGAGTTACATCCTGTATTATACTCCAGAGCTGCACTCACTATTCTGCTGGTGCAGTCACTGTGTACATACATTACTTATCCTGTACTGATCCTGAGTTACATCCTGTATTATACTCCAGAGCTGCACTCACTATTCTGCTGGTGCAGTCACTGTGTGTACATACATTACTATCCTGTACTGATCCTGAGTTACATCCTGTATTATACTCCAGAGCTGCACTCACTATTCTGCTGGTGCAGTCACTGTGTACATACATTACTTATCCTGTACTGATCCTGAGTTACATCCTTGTATTATACTCCAGAGCTGCACTCACTATTCTGGCTGGGTGCAGTCACTGTGTACATAACATTATTTATCCTGTATTATACTCCAGAGCTGCACTCACTATTCTGCTGGTGCAGTCACTGTGTACATACATTACTTATCCTGTACTGATCCTGAGTTACATCCTGTATTATACTCCAGAGCTGCACTCACTATTCTGCTGGTGCAGTCACTGTGTACATACATTACTTATCCTTTACTGATCCTGAGTTACATCCTGTATTATACTCCAGAGCTGCACTCACTATTCTGCTGGTGCAATCTCTGTGTCTGAGTAAAAGAGCCAACAGACTTGTGAGTGCAGCTCTGCAGTATTACAGGGGCCGATATTTCTACGTATCAGACATTATTTCTGCGCCCGGAGGATCTTCTCCATCAGGAGGACATATTACACTGACATCTATAGGATAAAGCTGTAACATTTGAATTTACCTCCGAACACATAGAGCCAGTTGTCCACGGTGGCGGCTGCGTGGTTCGCCAGGGGAGGGGGGTGTAGGGGGCTATACGAGCTCAGGTCAACCCAGCGTTCCTCCAGGGGCAGAAACACCCAGGTGTCATTAGTCAGTCGTCCACCGGACAGTTCCCCCCCAAACAAAACCAACGTCCCATTCCATTCCACCGCAACGTGCGAGTGCCGAGCAGCCTGAAGAAGAGAGAGGAACACAAGGAACCATCAGCGGATCTGGGAGGGGAGAATTGCTGGGACTCCTCTTTAGATTGGGGATCTACAGTGGGAGCTCCCTCTAGCTCCCACGCTGTGAGCTCCCTCTAGTGGTCACTGCAGGCAGCCATAGTTCTATCATTTCCCTCTATGGCTATTGCAGGGGGCTTGGCTCTCGAGAACTACAACCCCCATGGAGATAGTCTACTGCCCCCTATGCACAGCACGATGGAACTGCACCAGCCCCGTCACACACGACCTACAGGACGTACCGGGCTCGGCGAGTAGTTCTTTCGCTCCCATGTGTTTGATGTAAAGTTGTACACCGCCATATCCTGCAGAGCGGAGTTCAGATCCAGACCTGGGACGACAAAGAGGAAGCCGTTACCCTCGATCACCCGCCACACAGGAGATCCAGGGTGATCCTACTCACCTCCAAAAATGTAAAGGGCGTTGGTGGGGGACAGGAAGGCTCCGGCGGCCGCGGTGCGGGGGGTAAAGGACGGATCCTGACCGCTCACATTGTACCAAGCGCCGGACCCCTGATTGTCGGTCAGTGACAGATCACAGCGCTCCCCGACGTACCCCGGGAAACAGACGCAGCGCTGAGTGTCCTGGAAGACAAGAGTCACAGTGAGGGGGCGGCATGGAATGGGTTAATATTAGGCGAGAGCGGCAAGAGGGATAATTAACCCATGGAGAGTAAACACCATCACACAAGGACATGCTAGGAGTAGTAGTTCGTCCACAGCAGGGGCGCTGCAGGCCGCACAGCACTGGCGGAGTCTCCACTTACCTGGTTACAGGTTCCATGGTGGACGTGGCAGTAGGTGCTACAGTCTGGGATCTGACAACCGTCCCCGCTCCAGCCGGAGTCACACGAACACTGGCTGTTTTCCTGGCAGATCCCGTGTCCGGAGCAGCCTTGTGGGCACAAGGAGAAGCTGTAGGTGGCATTGAAGCCCAGCAGGTTGTAATTGGCATCGCTGAAGAGATGGAGAAGCATCTGCAAGAAACAGCAGAAATCATGCTTTAAAGGGTTAATTCAGTCCTGCTGTGAGTGGAGAGGTGGCCAAGCATCTGCTGCTCTCCCCATTCACCTCTATGGGAGGTCTGATACTAGATGGGAGCACTGCCATAGAAATCAATGGAGAGAGTCATGTGTGTTACCACCTCTCCACTCACAGCATCCACAAGGACAGGGGATCCGACTGCTGGGACCCCACCGATCACGAGGAGGCGGTTCCATTCACTGTTCAGACTGAGTGGGAGGTCTATTACAGAGCCGAGATAGCAACCTTTAGGGCCCCCACTGATTCAGAGCACAGGGGTCCAGCACCCTCGTCCTAAAGGAGCAGCAGGATGGGACAGAGCCGGGACAGAGCCGGGACAGAGCCGGGACAGAGCGGGACAGAGCCGGGACAGAGCCGGGACAGAGCCGGGACAGAGCCGGGACAGAGCCGGGACAGAGCGGGACAGTTGGACCCCAACTGATCAGATACTGATGACCTATTGAAAAGGACAGGTCATCAGCATATAAGTCTCGGAAGACCCCTTTAACCTGTGACAGGCGGGTGACTCGTAGCACTGCTGCTTACCGCGGGCTGTGGCCCCCTCATGTTTACCAGACACGGCTCCATAGTATTAGTAACGGCTCAGAACCACAATTTAAAGGGGTTTTCCAGGATTTCCTTATAGATGACCTGTCCTCAGGATAGGTAATCAATATCAGATCGGCGGGGGTCCGACATGTGGCAACCCTACTGATCAGCTGGTTGAAGAGAAGGCACGCGGCGGCCATCTCATCAACCAGCGCGCAGTCTTCTCTTTAACCAGCTGATCAGCAGGAGTTTGGGGTGTCGACACCCGCGGATCTGATATTGATTACCTATCCTGAGTACAGGTCATCATTATTAACGTCCTGGAAAACCCCCTTAAAGGGGTATTCTCATCTTAGACAATGGGGGCATATTGCTAGGATATGCCCCCATTGTCTTATAGGTGCAGGTCCCACCGCTGGGACCCGCACCTATATCCAGAACGGAGCGGGAGCGCTGTGCCTGGAGGACCCCAGGTTTCCGGGGGTCCGGCCACCACCAGGCGCAGCTCCCGCGCCGCTCATAGAAATGAATGGGAGCCGGGCCGTGCATGCGCAGTGCGCTCCCATTCATTTCTATGGAGCCGAGGAAGTAGCCGAGCCAGCGCTCGGCTATTTTCGGCGGCCCCATAGAAATGAATGGAGGGCGGACTGCGCATGCGCAGTGCGCCCTCATTTCACTTCGGGGGCTCCGTTCTGGAAATAGGTGCGGGTCCCAGCGGTGGGACCCGCACCTATAAGACAATGGGGACATATCCTAGCGATGTGCCCCCATTGTCTAAAATGAGAATAACCCTTTAAGGTGAGCTGCAGTACCAGGTGCGGCCACCACAAGCAGTACGGCACTGTGCAAGCTAAAGATGGGAATGACGAAGGGGCGGAGCCTGCCTGCCACTTTAACCGCTCATTTTCTACGGGACGACCTGTAGTTTCAGTGAATACCCTTTTGGGGAGTGTATGACTTTTTGATCACTTTTTATTCATTTTTTTGGGGAAGTAAAGTGATGAAAAAACAACAAATCTGACATTTTTGTTTTCTGTTCCGCCCTTTTTATATTTTAATAGTACAAGTGTTTTCACACCTGGGGACGTCCATGACGGTATTTTTTAACTGTTTCTTTTGCTTTTGGATAAAGGGGGGAGTGATTTGAATTTTTATATTTTTCCAAACTTTTTTCTTACCTTTTTTTTAGGGTTTTAGCCGTCTCAGACGCCATGGTCACATTACACCACAGCATCTAAGGGGTTAAATGTCCGCGGTTGGTATTACCACTGATAGTGGACATTAGTGGCAGGTGTATGTATATCAGTGGGCACCCAGTGGCTATGGCGGTCACTCAGCAATGGACCCGACATCAGCTGTACATGTATGGCGGATGTTGGGAAGGGGTTAACCAGCAGATCGGTGGCAGTATCGGGACTCAGGCCCCCACAGATCCTAATCCTGGAGCCTGCAGTGAGTGCCGCCATCACTAGCACAGACGCTGCCGCTATCCCTCCCTATGTTCTGTACCTTGCCGGACGTGGCCTCCAGGGTCGGGGGCAGGCTGCTTCCACTCAGACTGGCCAGCAGGCGGTCGCTGTACGAGTCGCCATCGTACACAAACAGGTAGTCGTAGGTACATTCTGTGTCCATGAAGAGGAAGCGCAGCAGGACGCGGTAATCACTGTTCGGGGCTGCGGGAAAGAGACATCAGTAAGAGACACGGCAGGAAAACACTGACGAGGCACAGCTAGGGCCACACCCAGGGCAGGAAGACCCCGACTAAGGGGACGATCCTGTGATCACATCTACCAACCTCACTGCGGTGACCATCAGGCGAGGCTGGGAACCCCCGGAGCCAGTGGAGTCAGAACAACGCCAAATCTACAAGGGGCGGTCCTACATCACTAATGTGCACTGCCGCAGGCGGAAAGAATATTAATCTGTATACAGGGACACGGCATCTCCTTATTACCCCACATAGCGGGCCGTCAGTACGAGCTCTGATCAGAGACCTCAGAGACCACAGAGATACAGAGACAGAGGAGCCGTCACTCACCTTCTATAAGCCATTCACAGTTCCCATTGACTGAATAGTTTCCTGGGCCATCGCTCACAAACCCCGGTAAGCTGCGGAGCACCGTGCGCTGCCCCTTACAGTCACCAGATACTGCCGTGTCAGCCTGGGATAACAACAGGAGGAAGAGGCGCCAGCCGTACACCCAGAAGCCGGCAGGGGCGTCCATCCCTGCTCAGCATTCCTGGGAGGAAACCTGGAGACAAAGGATAAGAAGAGAAGCCACGTCACATTAATATTCTACTCCAGAGCTGCACTCACTATTCTGCTGGTGCAGTCACTGTGTACATACATTACTTATCCTGTACTGATCCTGAGTTACATCCTGTATTTTACTCCAGAGCTGCACTCACTATTCTGCTGGTGCAGTCACTGTGTACATACATTACTTATCCTGTACTGATCCTGAGTTACATCCTGTATTATACTCCAGAGCTGCACTCACTATTCTGCTGGTGCAGTCACTGTGTACATACATTACTTATCCTGTACTGATTCCTGAGTTACATCCTGTATTATACTCCAGAGCTGCAACTCACTATTCTGCTGGTGCAGTCACTGTGTACATACATTACTTATCCTGTACTGATCCTGAGTTACATCCTGTATTATACTCCAGAGCTGCACTCACTATTTCTGCTGGTGCAGTCACTGTGTACATACATTACTTATCCTGTACTGATCCTGAGTTACATCCTGTATTATACTCCAGAGCTGCACTCACTATTCTGCTGGTGCAGTCACTGTGTACATACATTACTTATCCTGTACTGATCCTGAGATACATCCTGTAGTATACTCCAGAGCTGCACTCACTATTCTGCTGGTGCAGTCACTGTGTACATACATTACTTATCCTGTACTGATCCTGAGTTACATCCTGTATTATACTCCAGAGCTGCACTCACTATTCGCTGGTGCAGTCACTGTGTACATACATTACTTATCCTGTACTGATCCTGAGATACATCCTGTAGTATACTCCAGAGCTGCACTCACTATTCTGCTGGTGCAGTCACTGTGTACATACATTACTTATCCTGTTACTGATCCTGAGTTACATCATGTATTATACTCCAGAGCTGCACTCACTATTCTGCTGGTGCAGTCACTGTGTACATACATTACTTATCCTGTACTGATCCTGAGTTACATCCTGTATTATACTCCAGAGCTGTACTCACTATTCTGCTGGTGCAGTCACTGTGTACATACATTACTTATCCTGTACTGATCCTGAGTTACATCCTGTATTATACTCCAGAGCTGTACTCACTATTCTGCTGGTGCAGTCACTGTGTACATACATTACTTATCCTGTACTGATCCTGAGTTACATCTTGTATTATACTCCAGAGCTGTACTCACTATTATACTGGTGCAGTCACTGTGTACATACATTACTTATCCTGTACTGATCCTGAGTTACATCCTGTATTATACTCCAGAGCTGCACTCACTATTCTGCTGGTGCAGTCACTGTGTACATACATTACTTATCCTGTACTGATCCTGAGTTACACCCTGTATTATACTCCAGAGCTGCACTCACTATTCTGCTGGTGCAGTCACTGTGTACATACATTACTTATCCTGTACTGATCCTGAGTTACATCCTGTATTATACTCCAGAGCTGCACTCACTATTCTGCTGGTGCAGTCACTGTGTACATACATTACTTATCCTGTCCTGATCCTGAGTTACATCCTGTATTATACTCCAGAGCTGCACTCACTATTCTGCTGGTGCAGTCACTATGTACATACATTACTTATCCTGTACTGATCCTCAGTTACATCCTGTATTATACTCCAGAGCTGCACTCACTATTCTGCTGGTGCACACACAAGTTTCTGCACACTTGTATTACAGTTATTTGGCATCTATTACCCCTTCCCAGTAACGGCAGCAGAACAGTGAATGCAGCTCTGAGCTTCTTCTCTGAGGACACCCCTGAAGACTTGATGAGGTCAGATGACTCCTGTGTTAAAGATTAAACGTTGGACTCCATTACGGTTTCTTTTGGAGAAGTGAGGAGCGCAGTATGGCGGCCGGTCAGCTGCTCGGACGTCAGTCTACAGCATAACCCTCATCTGAGGTCAGTGACCCAGAAGAAGCGCGGAGTAATGATCCGTGGAGATCAATCATTTACAAATCTACATCAAACTGTCCCCCCGGCAGGGCAGCCAACAGAGCGGACATAACATGTGATGGGGTCTGTTAGGCTGGTTTCACATGAGCGAGTTAAATGCAAGAGCCCCCCTCCTGACCCCTCCCTCCAGAGAGCGCCCCTCCTGACCCCTCCCTCCAGAGAGCGCCCCTTCCTGACCCCTCCCTCCAGAGAGCCGCCCCTCCTGACCCCTCCCTCCAGAGGCCCCTCCTGACCCTCCCTCCAGAGGGCGCCCCTCCTGCCCCTCCTCCAGAGGGCGCCCCTCCTGACCCCTCCCTCCAGAGAGCCCCCCTCCTGACCCCTCCCTCCAGAGAGCGCCCCTCCTGACCCCTCCCTCCAGAGGGCGCCCCTCCTGACCCCTCCCTCCTGACCCCTCCCTCCAGAGGCGCCCCTCCTGACCCCTCCCTCCAGAGACCCTTACCCCTCCTCCAGAGAGCCCCCCTTCCTGACCCCTCCCTCCAGAGAGCCCCCTCCTGACCCCTCCCTCCAGAGAGCCCCCCTCCTGAACCCCTCCCTCCAGAGAGCCCCCCTCCTGACCCCTCCCTCCAGAGAGCGCCCTCCTGACCCCTCCCTCCAGAGAGCGCCCCTCCTGACCCTCCCTCCAGAGAGCCCCCCTCTTGACCCTCCCTCAAGAGGGCGCCCCTCCTGACCCCTCCTCCAGAGGGCGCCCCTCCTACCCCTCCCTCCAGAGAGCGCCCCTACTGACCCCTCCCTCAGAGAGCCCCCCCCTGACCTGACCCCTCCCTCCAGAGGGCCCCCCTCCTGACCCCTCCCTCCAGAGAGCCCCCCTCCTGACCCCTCCCTCCAGAGAGCCCCCCTCCTGACCCCTCCTTCCAGAGAGCCCCCCCTCCTGACCCCTCCCTCCAGGAGAGCGCCCTACTGACCCCTCCCTCCAGAGAGCCCCCCTCCTGACACCTCCCTCCAGAGGGCCCCCCTCCTGACCCCTCCCTCCAGAGGGCCCCCCTTCCTGACCCCTCCCTCCAGAGAGCCCCCCTCCTGACCCCTCCCTCCAGAGAGCCCCCCTCCCTGACCCCTCCTTCCAGAGAGCCCCCCCTCCTGACCCCTCCCTCCAGAGAGCGCCCCTCCTGACCCCTCCCTCCAGAGGGCGCCCCTCCTGACCGCCGCCCCTCCTGAACCCCCCCTCCAGAGAGCCCTCCTCCTGAACCCACCCCCAGACCACCCACCAGACGGCGCCCCTCCTGGCCACGCCCCAGAGTGCACCCGTCATGACCCCCACTGTCGGGGTCGTATGGCATTATATTGATTTATGATGCTATGTAACCATTAGAGGTCTGGAATGTATTGTATAACACTGACAGCGTTATGTCGGTAGGACCAGCTCATCCACAGTCACAGGTGACATCCATAAAGCTACAAACAGCAAACAAAAACTGTATGGCGCACACCGCTACACATGAGAAGAGGAAGCTCCCCGCACACACTGTCGGCCCAACTACCGGCGGCGAAGCTTCTGCAGACGGCACCTAACAGAACGGCCTCTCCTGGGCCAATCCCAACCTACAACATTCACGGCGGTGGAGGAACCCCAGGAAAGATGGGCGGGGTGCTCAATCTAAAGGAGAGCGTATACCTGCAGTAAGCTTGGCGGGCAGCTCCTCCTTCAGGACTAACCCCTCCACCGCTCTGCAGGACCTCAGTTTAATGGCCGCCAGCTCAGAACACACTGCACCACGTCGGCTCTTCACCGGAGGACCCCTATAAATGAGATTTGTGGAACATAACAACAATACTGTTTTCTGCTTGCTGTCAGTGAATGGAAACATTCTAGATTCCACCCAGAGCCTGACAACCCATCAAGATCACAAACTTCTCCCAGATGATGTCAGACAATTGTATCTACAGAACCTTCAGTTATTCATCAACAGCTCTGAGGGTTACAATGTATCAGTGCAGGTAACCTGTGTCTGTGTAGTTACAATGTATCAGTGCAGGTAACCTGTGTCTGTGTAGTTACAATGTATCAGTGCAGGTAACCTGTATCTGTGTAGTTACAATGTATCAGTGCAGGTAACCTGTGTCTGTGTAGTTACAATGTATCAGTGCAGGTAACCTGTATCTGTGTAGTTACAATGTATCTGTGTAGTTACAATGTATCAGTGCAGGTAACCTGTGTCTGTGTAGTTACAATGTATCAGTACAGGTAACCTGTGTCTGTGTAGTTACAATGTATCAGTGCAGGTAACCTGTGTCTGTGTAGTTACAATGTATCAGTGCAGGTAACCTGTGTCTGTGTAGTTACAATGTATCAGTGCAGGTAACCTGTGTCTGTGTAGTTACAATGTATCGGTGCAGGTAACCTGTATCTGTGTAGTACAATGTATCAGTGCAGGTAACCTGTATCTGTGTAGTTACAATGTATCAGTGCAGGTAACCTGTATCTGTGTAGTTACAATGTATCAGTGCAGGTAACCTGTGTCTGTGTAGTTACAATGTATCAGTACAGGTAACCTGTGTCTGTGTAGTTACAATGTATCAGTGCAGGTAACCTGTGTCTGTGTAGTTACAATGTATCGGTGCAGGTAACCTGTATCTGTGTAGTTACAATGTATCAGTACAGGTAACCTGTGTCTGTGTAGTTACAATGTATCGGTGCAGGTAACCTGTGTCTGTGTAGTTACAATGTATCAGTACAGGTAACCTGTGTCTGTGTAGTTACAATGTATCAGTACAGGTAACCTGTGTCTGTGTAGTTACAATGTATCAGTGCAGGTAACCTGTGTCTGTGTAGTTACAATGTATCAGTGCAGGTAACCTGTGTCTGTGTAGTTACAATGTATCAGTACAGGTAACCTGTGTCTGTGTAGTTACAATGTATCGGTGCAGGTAACCTGTGTCTGTGTAGTTACAATGTATCGGTGCAGGTAACCTGTGTCTGTGTAGTTACAGTATCAGTCAGGTAACCTGGTCTGTGTAGTTACAATGTATCGTCAGGTAACCTGTGTCTGGTAGTTACATGTATCAGTGCAGTAACCTGTCTGTGTAGTTACAATGTATCAGTGCAGGTAACCTGTGTCTGTGTAGTTACAATGTATCAGTACAGGTAACCTGTGTCTGTGTAGTTACAATGTATCAGTGCAGGTAACCTGTATCTGTGTAGTTACAATGTATCAGTACAGGTAACCTGTGTCTGTGTAGTTACAATGTATCAGTGCAGGTAACCTGTGTCTGTGTAGTTACAATGTATCAGTGCAGGTAACCTGTGTCTGTGTAGTTACAATGTATCAGTGCAGGTAACCTGTGTCTGTGTAGTTACAATGTATCAGTGCAGGTAACCTGTATCTGTGTAGTTACAATGTATCAGTGTAGTTACAATGTATCAGTGCAGGTAACCTGTATCTGTGTAGTTACAATGTATCAGTGCAGGTAACCTGTATCTGTGTAGTTACAATGTATCAGTGTAGTTACAATGTATCAGTGCAGGTAACCTGTATCTGTGTAGTTACAATGTATCAGTGCAGGTAACCTGTGTCTGTGTAGTTACAATGTATCAGTACAGGTAACCTCTGTCTGTGTAGTTACAATGTATCAGTGCAGGTAACCTGTGTCTGTGTAGTTACAATGTATCAGTGTAGTTACAATGTATCAGTACAGGTAACCTGTGTCTGTGTAGTTACAATGTATCAGTGCAGGTAACCTGTGTCTGTGTAGTTACAATGTATCAGTGCAGGTAACCTGTGTCTGTGTAGTTACAATGTACAGTACAGGTAACCTGTGTCTGTAGTTTACAATGTATCAGTGCAGGTAACTGTGTCTGTGTAGTTACAATGTATCAGTGCAGGTAACCTGTGTCTGTGTAGTTACAATGTATCAGTGCAGGTAACCTGTGTCTGTGTAGTTACAATGTATCAGTGCAGGTAACCTGTGTCTGTGTAGTTACAATGTATCAGTGCAGGTAACCTGTGTCTGTGTAGTTACAATGTATCAGTACAGTAACCTGTTATTACAATGTATCAGTGCAGGTTAACCTGTGTCTGT
Source organism: Rhinella marina (assembly GCA_900303285.1). NCBI lineage: Eukaryota > Metazoa > Chordata > Amphibia > Anura > Bufonidae > Rhinella > Rhinella marina. The sequence continues at coordinate 42,766 of ONZH01006916.1, read as the reverse complement.
GTAGTTACAAGTATCAGTGCAGGTAACCTGTGTCTGTGTAGTTACAATGTATCAGTGCAGGTAACCTGTGTCTGTGTAGTTACAATGTATCAGTGCAGGTAACCTGTGTCTGTGTAGTTACAATGTATCAGTGCAGGTAACCTGTGTCTGTAGTTACAATGTATCAGTGCAGGTAACCTGTGTCTGTGTAGTTACAATGTATCAGTACAGGTAACCTGTGTCTGTGTAGTTACAATGTATCAGTGCAGGTAACCTGTGTCTGTAGTTACAATGTATCAGTGCAGGTAACCTGTGTCTGTGTAGTTACAATGTATCGGTGCAGGTATGTTGGGGGGGGTGGGATGTAAATTAGTGTAAACTGGAAGTGTTGCCCACGGCAACCAGTTCAGTAACTAAATGTAACGCGGGAAACAATGGAATTTAAAATCCTTTTTTTTTTTTTTTAAATGGCACAACTCCCAGATTTCCCATCTGTGCCCGTTCCTCCTGGACCGCTGCATCATGGCACTAGAAGTCCCAGCATAACCAGATACACCAAGACTGAGGATGTGATGGGAATAATTCACGGAGCGCCCATCAATCACAATTGTACCTTCCACTGGTCTACCCTGTGGGACTACAACTCTCAGCATGTCATCCTTTCACGCAGGAATAAGATAAGATTCATGATGCTAAGCACGCATAGTGTTCTTCCAAGGCATGCTGGGACTTATGGTCCCTGAACCTCTGGACAACCACTGGCTAAGCCTGCAGAACACAATACACGGGAACAACATCACCGGGGCCCGACCCCACGGCTCACAGAATACAACCGACCGCCAGTAGGCGATACCCAGAAAACCGCAACATCCCGCACAAAGCACTCACCTCCTGCGGCTCAATCCGCTATCTGCAGCTGGAGGCACCTGTGAACCGGAAGCAAAACTCGCTGGAGCAAGGGGGAGGTCAGCGAAACCGGAAGTTGGCTCCAGGGCACGCCCACCCTCTGGAAAACCGTGACGTCACACTGCTCAGCGTATAAAAGAGGAGCGCATTCTGCTCAGTACGTGTAATGGTGCGAAGTCGGACTGAAATTCCATAACTGCCTGGTCGAGTTATAACTTTGGCAGATTGGTGTTCAGTATTGATACTGAGGCGGTGCTGGGTTGGTGACAGGGTTCTTCACCCATTCAATGGTCATTCCCATGTATTGGTATCAGGTCTGCCATTCTTAGGAAATCTCCCAGTCTATGAAGTGATTGATAAATCATCCAAAAACGTAAGGTTGCCTCACAGGCTGGATTTACATGTATTTACAGGTCGAGCTGTCCATCCGTGTTAGTCCTCGTTCACACCTCGCTATTTCTGTTCTCCTAGATCAGAAGTGACGGATTCAACGTGTAACTGACGCAAACAGAGCCAAACAGATCCCACTGACTGTAAAGGGTTCTGTTTGTTTTCCGTCCAGGAATCGGCTTTGTGAAATGAGAAAAAAAGTCCTGCGTGACGCTTATCTCTGCTGGTTTTGACTGAATCTGCAATGGAGGCTCCAGCACAGTGAATGAGTGCTTACGAGTGTCGCCCAAGATAGGATTCGCTCCATTAGGGTTTAACCACTGGCATGTACGGTAAATCAAGTATATAGTGACTGGTGGGGGCCAATTGACAGGGGCCACTCTGAAAATGAAGGAACTGAACGCCTGGACCCACACAGAGAATGAGGGAACCAAGTGCCTGGACCCACATAGAGAATGGAGGAATGGAGAGCCTGGACCCACACAGAGAATGAGGGAACCGAATGCCTGGACCCACACAGAGAATGAAGGAATGGAGAGCCTGGACCCACACAGAGAATGAAGGAACCCAGTGCCTGGACCCACACAGAGAGTGAGGGAACCGAGTGCCTGGACCCACACAGAGAGTGAGGGAACCCAGTGCCTGGACCCACACAGAGAGTGAGGGAACCCAGTGCCTGGACCCACACAGAGAATGAGGGAACCGAGTGCCTGAACCCACACAGAGAATGAGGGAACGAGTGCCTGGACCCACACAGAGAATGAGGGAACCCAGTGCTGGACCCACACAGAGAATGAGGGAACCCAGTGCCTGGACCCAACAGAGAATGAGGGAACCCAGTGCCTGGACCCACACAGAGAATGAGGGAACCCAGTGCCTGGACCCACACAGAGAATGAGGGAACCCAGTGCCTGGACCCACACAGAGAATGAGGGAACCAGTGCCTGGACCCACACAGAGCAATGAGGGGACCAGTGCCTGGACCACACAGAGAATGAGGGAACCCAGTGCCTGGACCCACACGAGAATGAGGGAACCGAGTGCCTGGACCCCACAGAGAATGAGGGAACCTGCCTGACCACACAAGAATGAGGGAACGAGTGCCTGGACCCACACAGAATGAGGGAACCGAGTGCCTGGACCCACACAGAGAATGAGGGAAACCAGTGCCTGGACCCACACAAGAGAATGAGGGAACCCAGTGCCTGGACCCACACAGAGAGTGAGGGAACCCAGTGCCTGGACCCACACAGAGAATGAGGGAACCGAGTGCCTGGACCCACACAGAGAGTGAGGGAACCCAGTGCCTGGACCCACACAGAGAATGAGGAACAGTGCCTGAACCCACACAGAGAATGAGGAACCGAGTGCCTGGACCCACACAGAGATGAGGGGAACCGAGTGCCTGGACCCCACACAGAGAGTGAGGGAACCGAGTGCCTGGACCCACACAGAGAATGAGGAACCGAGTGCCTGGACCCACACAGAGAATGAGGGAACCGAGTGCCTGGACCCACACAGAGAATGAGGGAACGAGTTGCCTGGGACCCACACAGAGAATGAGGGAACCGAGTGCCTGGACCCACACACAGAGAATGAGGGAACCGAGTGCCTGGACCCACACAGAGAATGAGGGAACCGAGTGCCTGGACCCACACAGAGAATGAGGGAACCGAGTGCCTGGACCCACACAGAGAAAAAGGGAAACCGAGTGCCTGAACCCACACAGAGAATGAGGGAACCCAGTGCCTGGACCCACACAGAGAGTGAGGGAACGAGTGCCTGGACCCACACAGAGAATGAGGAACGAGTGCCTGGACCCACACAGAGAATGAGGGAACCCAGTGCCTGGACCCATACAGAGAATGAGGGAACCGAATGGACCCACACAGAGAATGAGGGAACCCAGTGCCTGAACCCACACAGAGAATGAGGGAACCGAGTGCCTGGACCCACACAGAGAATGAGGGAACCGAGTGCCTGGACTGAGAATGAGGGAACTGAATGCCTGGACCCACACAGAGAATGAAGGAATGGAGAGCTTGGACCCACACAGAGAATGAGGGAACCCAGTGCCTGGACCCACACAGACAGTGAGGGAACCGAATGCCTGGACCCACACAGAGTATGAAGGACTTCAGCACTAGGGCTACAACGAGTACTCCACTAAATCGAGTAACTTGACACAAAAAAATTCTCAATGCAAATATTCTGCATCGAGGATTCATTTTTGTCACATGACCACGAAGCAGGAATAAAGCAATGGGAGACATTTTTGTGGGGGAGAGCTGAAGGCACTGGGGGATAGTGGAACTGAAGGTTCTGGGGGGAACTGATACACTTGGGGGGAATGAAGGGTGTTGGGGACTAATGGCAGGACTGATGAGTTTTTATAAAGGAAAACAGTCTATTAATTCGTTTTTTTCTTATTACTCAATTATTCGTAAAAATAATTTGTAGAATACTCGATAACTTTTTTTTAGCAATCTGCAGCCCTATTCAGCACCTGGACCCACATAGAAAATGAGGGAACTGAGCGCATGGACCCACACAGAGAATAAAGGAACCGAGCGCCTGGACCCACACAGAGAATAAAGGAACCGAGCGCCTGGACTCACGTAGAGAATAAAGGAACCGAGCACATGGACCCACACAGAGAATAAAGGAACCGAGCGCATGGACCCACACAGAGAATAAAGGAACCGAGCACATGGACCCACACAGAGAATAAAGGAACCGAGCACATGGACCCACACAGAGAATAAAGGAACCCGAGCACATGGACCCACACAGAGAATAAAGGAACCGAGCGCATGGACCCACACAGAAAAATAAAGGAACCGAGCGCATGGACCCACACAGAGAATAAAGGAACCGAGCGCATGGACCCACACAGGAGAATAAGGAACCGAGCGCATGGACCCACCACAGAGAATAAAGGAACCGAGCGCATGGACCCACACAGAGAATAAAGGAACCGAGCACATGGACCCACAACAGAGAATAAAGGAACCAAGCACATGGACCCACATAGAGAATAAAGGAACCGAGGCACATGGACCCACATAGAGAATAAGGAACCGAGCGCATGGACCCACACAGAGAATAAAGGAACCGAGCGCATGGACCCACATAGAGAATAAAGGAACTGAGCACATGGAACCCACACAGAGAATAAAGGAACCAAGCGCATGGACCCACACAGAGAATAAAGGAACGAGCACATGGACCCACACAGAGAATAAAGGAACCAAGCGCATGGACCCACAGAGAATAAAGGAACGAGCACATGGACCCACACAGAGAATAAAGGAACCGAGCGCATGGACCCACACAGAGAATAAAGGAACCGAGCACATGGACCCACACAGAGAATAAAGGAACCGAGCACATGGACCCACACAGAAAATAAAGGAACCGAGCCACATGGACCCACATAGAGAATAAAGGAACGAGCACATGGACCCACACAGAGAATAAAAGGAACCGAGCACATGGACCCACACAGAAAATAAAGGAACCGAGCACATGGACCCACATAGAGAATAAAGGAACCGAGCACATGGACCCACACAGAATAAAGGAACCGAGCACATGGACCCACACAGAGAATAAAGGAACCGAGCGCATGGACCCACACAGAGAATAAAGGAACTGAGCACATGGACCCCACAGAGAGAATAAAAGGAACCGAGCACATGGACCCACACAGAGAATAAAGGAAACCGAGCGCATGGACCCACACAGAGAATAAAGGAAACCGAGCGCATGGACCCACATAGAGAATAAAGGAACCAAGCACATGGACCAACACAGAGAATAAAGGAACCGAGCACATGGACCCACACAGAGAATAAAGGAACCGAGCACATGGACCCACACAGAGAATAAAGGAACCGAGCGCATGGACCCACACAGAGAATAAAGGAACTGAGCGCCTGGGACTCACAGAGAGAATAAGGAAACTGAGCATCTGGACCCACATAGAGAATAAAGGAACCGAGCACATGGACCCACACAGAGAATAAAGGAACTGAGCGCCTGGACTCACAGAGAGAATAAGGAAACTGAGCATCTGGACCCACACAGAAAATGAGGACACTGAGAAACCAGACCCAGAACGATGGAATTGAGCTCCTGGACCAACGCATAGAGTAAGGGAACTGAACACCTGGACCTCTCTGAGAAAGAGGGAAATGAGTGTCTGATCTCACTCGGAGAATAAGGGAAACCAAGTGCCTTTTCCCACTCTGAGGAAGAAGGAACCGAGTATCTGGACTCACTGTCACAATGAGGGAACCAAGAGTCTGGACCCACTCTGAGAATGAGGGTACTGATAGAATGAAGGAACCGAGCGTCTGGACACATGCATGGAATAAGGAAACTGAACACCTGGACCCACACAGAGAATGAGGGAACCAAATGTCTGAACCCACACAGATAAGGGAACTGAGTTGTAAATGCTGGAGCCAAGAGCCTGAACCCATTCTGAGAATGAAGGAACAGAGTCCCTGGAACCATGTATAGTATGAAGAAACCGAGAGGCTGGACCCACAAAAACATAGTGTGATAATGAAATTAGAGTGGACCCCTTATCACAAAGTCTTTAACACTTTTAATAATTTTCTGACCACACCATGATAGTGGCTGTGCCACCAATGTCAGTGATCAGTCCACATAAACTGTCTTTAAAGGGTGACTCATTTTCATACACCCTTATCGGGTAATCTGATGTAGGTTGGTAAAATTTCAGTTTGGACTTTTTATTTTTTTAACTATTCATCTGAGCAGAGCAGCTATAAAGGATTTAGGCCAGTTTCAGATGAGCAGATTCATGGCCGCCCAAAACACGCATCAATATTCCTGGGCAGACATCCAGGGCTTTGGCCCCAGATGCCTTGCCCAGTGCCCCATCTTTGAATACTATGGTGGGGTACGGGAGCCCATGTCCCCGTCGTTCAATCTCATACGCAACAAGCCCCAGTGTCGGGATATAGACAACAAAATGACGTAATCATAAATAGATACAGTATATATATATATATTTATATTTTTTTTTGTCACTACTGGAGGCAATAGGCACTATTGGGGGTAATAGGCTCTACTGGGTGTAATAAGCACCACTGGGGAACATATAACTACTTAAGGCGCTACAGGGGGCAGTGTAAATACTGGGGTTGTTATATGGGTCGTTATAACTGCTGAGAGTAATTTAGGAGAAGATATCTGTGTGGTAAACTCTGCAGAGACGAGACGTGGCAGAAATAATATGGCGGTCTGCTTCCGGTGCAGACGGTGAGGAAAGAGAACATCTACATCAGAGGAGACGTCACTGGATGACAGTGCAGAATTTAATTTCCACCTACATATGTTTCTAGCACTATGGCTGGGGGGTATACTGTGCAGTATATTTTGGTTTTCTTGTGGGTTCCATACTTGAGAACAGCCCTGGGCCTTTGGACCACTGCAGTATTTCCCTGGCTGAACACTGCTCCTTATGATTTATGGTGCTGTCCCGTCTAATACAGGTCCACTGAACTGTAGTCACAGCATTATATTAGAGCAGTTCAGCAGACTCACGGTCAGGAAGGAATTCACAGCATTGTAAATCATTATGATGCTGCGAGTTCACTTCTAAGGAACAGTGTTCAGTCCAGGACTGAATACGCTCGTCTGAAACTGACCTAAGAGGTTGTCTGAGGAGTTTTTAAAATCTGGGATTCAACTTATGGATTTAGAAAATCAGCGGCTGTCCTGTCGTTATAAGAGAGAGCTTGCTCCATCATGGATGAGGCTTCTCTTGCTCCATCATGGATGAGGCTTCTCTTGCTCCACCACGGATGAGGCTTCTCTTGCTCCACCACGGATGAGGCTTCTCTTGCTCCACCACGGATGAGGCTTCTCTTGCTCCACCACGGATGAGGCTTCTCTTGCTCCACCACGGATGAGGCTTCTCTTGCTCCACACGGATGAGGCTTCCTCTTGCTCCACCACGGATGAGGCTTCTCTTGCTCCACCACGGATGAGGCTTCTCTTGCTCCACCACGGATGAGGCTTCTCTTGCTCCACCACGGATGAGGCTTCTCTTGCTCCACCACGGATGAGGCTTCTCTTGCTCCACCACGGATGAGGCTTCTCTTGCTCCACCACGGATGAGGCTTCTCTTGCTCCACCACGGATGAGGCTTCTCTTGCTCCACCACGGATGAGGCTTCTCTTGCTCCATCATGGATGAGGCTTCTCTTGCTCCAACACGGATGAGGCTTCTCTTGCTCCATCACGGATGAGGCTTCTCTTGCTCCATCACGGATGAGGCTTCTCTTGCCTCCACCACGGATGAGGCTTCTCTTGCGCCATCCACGGATGAGGCTTCTCTTGCGCCACCACGGATGAGGCCTTCTCTTGCTCCATCACGGATGAGGCTTCTCTTGCTCCACCACGGATGAGGCTTCTCTTGCTCCACCACGGATGAGGCTTCTCTTGCTCCATCACGGATGAGGCTTCTCTTGCTCCATCACGGATGAGGCTTCTCTTGCTCCACCACGGATGAGGCTTCTCTTGCTCCACCACGGATGAGGCTTCTCTTGCTCCACCACGGATGAGGCTTCTCTTGCTCCATCACGGATGAGGCTTCTCTTGCTCCATCACGGATGAGGCTTCTCTTGCTCCATCACGGATGAGGCTTCTCTTTCTGATGAGGCTTCTCTCTTCTTCAAGGACATTACATTAAAAATAAAAGACCAACTCAATACAAAAATGGGATTTATTATGCAAGTCATTTAACGCCTTCGTCATTCTGTGTGCAGTATGTACGGATAGGTTCTGCCAGAGCGGAGTATAACTGTTTTTTAGGATAGCATTGTAAAGAGAAAAAAGTTACTGTTCTAGCAGCAAGTAATGGGTTAAGTAGACCTGTCACATATAGATAATAAAGGCAGAAATATTATAGACTGAATCAGTTCGGTAAAGTCAAGTGATGTCATCGACGCGTCATAACAGATACTTCAGCCTTCTCTATAGCTGACTCCTTGAACAGACCGAAATATGGCTGCCTCCACTGTGTGCAGGAGATCGACCTTCTCTAAAGGTGTGACTATGCCGGGTCATGTTTTAGTTTGTATTTTTTTGTTGCCCATGCATTGGCTAGCATGCCACCTATAGACTTAGCCCAAGTCATTCACTTGGTGTTACTTCTGTATACAGAGGGTACGCTGACATCTATACCGTCTGTAACACTGCAGCAAGAAATGAATACAATTCCGTGACTTTTGGCTGCTTCTGTTTCACTATAAAAATAAGCAAAATTCTCCTCAGATATTAAGCATGGTAACATAGTAGATGGTTAGAAAACATGCCTCGAAACATTGTGAGGATCGAACAGCATCCCTGTAGCCATGTCAGTATCCGACTTATATGTGCTCTGTAAACCGCTATTCACCATACACCCGATATATTCAGTCTATTCGCAAACAACAGTCTACAAAAAAATATTCAGTGTTGTAATATACAATGGGTTAATCATATATGAATAAAACCGTAATAAAGGCAGAATCAAAAAGGAGGACAAAGCTCGAAAAGCAACAGACTAAATAAGTGCCAATTCAGACATGGAAACCAAAAGGAGTATGTACAATACAGGATACTGCGGACGTAAAATGGATCGATAAGACCAGAGACAAACAAAATGGAAAAATACATCGAAAAGGAGAGCTGCAAGAAATAACGACACTGGGAATGGAACAGATACAGGCGGAATGGATAAAAGCCGCAGGTCCTAGATGAAACGGAAGACAAAGATGTGATGAGATAAAAACTGAACGCAAATATATAAAATAGAAAGTATTCACCCGACAAGAAGACACAAGAAACCGCAGACAGAAATATAGGAAAAAATGAGTATAAAAGACGCAGAACGGAGAAATGCAGGAAACGAAAGCGGAACTAGAACTGCAGATAAAAGAGTGAAACCACAGAGAAACAGATGGAAATACAGGAACCTACAAAACAACATAAAAACGTGAGCAGAAATTCAGAACAAGGCCGTGACGGATGTGGAAAGGCAGACAGAGAATGAACTGCGATGAGATTCAGGCGATGGAGGAAACAGCGGCTGCACAGAGAAGTCAGATCCGAATGTTCTAGAGGCTACTTGAGGATGGACTGATGCTGGCGGCCTGGAATTCTGGAAAAGTAATCTACGTACAGATGATCTAGAAGGCCACTGGCTGATGAAGAGATCTAGAGCATGATATGACGGTGGAACAGAGAGGTACAAGCGTCGTGCACAAGTAGAATGGAAACCAGAGATTTATGAACCCAAGGAAAGAAGAACTATGGAGACCACAGACACTAATAAAACATGGAATGAAAACCGTATAAAAATGACACATAGAGAACGACATGAAGAAGGGCTAGACGTAAAACGGGCTGAAGAAAGGACATGACAGACGGGATCCTGGAAACCTAAAACACTGCTCATGAGAGAGACGACGGCCAAGGCAGAGGCACATACCAACATACGTAGGCACATAACTATTTGTTATCCTGTATATCTATGTACATGCACACACCAACATACATGTGAAGTATGAAAATATATACACGTGGATGTGCCGCTATAAACACATTTCTACACGCTCAGATAAAGTAACACGTAGAGCGTGCGCTCACACACATTCACACTATGCGTTCTGGCTCAGGAGGTTCCTCAGGGCCCATCTTGACTCAACAAGGACTGCAGTTTTCTCCTTCTGTCTATATCGGCTGCGGGCCCGCTGAGCGTATACTAAAATATTCAGGGAATCCATTCTGATGATGGATCTGGGGGGCGTGAAGCTGTTGGATTCCCCCAAGTTGTGTCTCTCCGACAGGTACTTTCTGGTTTCCAGGAGCTCCATTCATTGACGGGGGGCTGATAATGTGATGAGGGTCCGATGTCAGCTGGGAATAGCACTGGCCCAGGGTCACTGGATACTGGAGCGGTTTACTGATCTGGGTGGGCAGAACAAGTAAAAAAAATATTAGCATGGTCCTGAAGTATCATTCTCCACCAGACGCCATGTGGCAAGGTAGAGTATCTGAAAAGATAAGAAATTTCTTCAGAGGATCACAATGGGAGGAGAGATCCATGTGATGGACTGCACTGTGTCCTCTACTGACAGAGATGGACGGAAGCACTAATAAAGTTTATTGATATAATGATCTTCACATGTTGTGCTGCCCTGTGGCTGGTGAACAGCAGAGCTCGGCGTGTATGAGCATGAGTATATGGCTGCTCGGGGGAGAGAGATCTGAGGGTGGTAACAGTGGGAGGTGCATCGACCTGGCTAAGCCCAGGAAGAGCCGGATGCTCGGTAAAGGATAGAGGTGGATATGGTGACATCACTGCACCACCACACTGGGATAGGGAGACCCCGTCAATAGATGGTGCCATTCAGGAAGGCTGCTGACTAACCACGTGCAGTGCCAGACCCTTCTGCGCATTGTTACCAAGCTGCTTTAGATGCTGCTACCTCCTATGGTAGCAGCTAGAAACATGCAACTGGTCTTGTTTGAAAGCTGAAATTTCAAGCTTTCAGACAATACCAGAATGACAGAAATATGTTGAGGTCAGAGAAGGATATCACTGATAGAAATCGGGAATGCTGTGAATGCAGCTGAAAATGAAAGGTTTCACTCGCGATTATTCCCGACTTGATTTCTAACAGTGATTTATCCTCTGTTTCTTGGACTTTAGCTGTCATTTTGGTCTTGTATGAAAGCCTGGACTGTCAGCTTTAAGACAAGTTGAATGTTTCTAGCTGACACCATTGAGGAGATATCACCATCTAAAGCAGCCCTCCAGTTAGCTACTTTTCACACTGCCCGAGCTGGACTGGGGCAAAACAGTTAGGTGGTTAAAGGGGTGGGTACACCACACTTCACTGCGCATGCACTGCACATCAGTAACAGGCACAGTAAAGCGATATGTACCATCCTCAGCTTCATCAACGTGGTGTGCGTGCGTCCAGTACCACCGGAGAAGAGAGTCCGGGACTCTTCTCCCAGTAAGTTTAAGTTTCCTTTACTATTGTTTGCAGGATCCTACATCCCAAGCTGCGTGACGACATGAGGGTGGTTTAGTAGCCCCAAACTGGGTGAGAGGCTCATCTCAAAATACAAATCAGATCAGGCTTTATGTTATTGTGTGTCATATGTATTTACCACATAAAACCTGCAAATAACAGAATAATGTAATAAAAACATATTTCAGAATTTACTTGTAATGCAGACGGCCTCTGGATGTGGGGAGGCTGCTATTCACTGAGGGTTAGCAGAGGTTGTGATAATAAGATACAGTCTATGAGGAAGAACATTTAAGAACTCCTGAACCTCAAGATGTTCTGTGAAGACTAAGATCCCCGGAGGAGCCCACAGACTGTAAGACGCGAGTACACACAGTGTGAACACTCACCGCTCCGGAGCTGCCGTTACTGCTCGGAATAGAGAACAGCTCCGTGACATTTGGGACAGAGTCGCTGATGAACGTGACGTTTCCGTAGACGTGATGGGGGAACTTCTCCGTGCTCTGCTCCATGATCCCAATCTGAGAGGTGCGCACGTGGTACGGGAAGTTCTTGTTGGCTGCGGACGGCCTCGTGATTATCTGAGGTGGGAAAAGGAAGACAACGAATTAATAACGGACCAAGGCGGTAAATCCGTGACTACAGGCCGCAAGTCACCACATATTGGTCAATAACAGGGACTGTCCATCGTGGGGCGTCTTTTCTGGAAGTTATTTTCCAGTCTTCTACAGAGAGGTTTTCTTGGCCTTGTAAGGCTACGTTTACACGTCTTAGTAACGGTCGTCATATGGACGTTTTTAGGATGTTTTTATTCACATCGTCTTTATTTTTAACATGAAAGTTAAAGTGACACTAGGGAGGCTCGTCCCCGTCGCGGCCTGCTATTGGTTGCTCCCAAACCCCAACACCGCCCCACCCCCCGTCTCCAGATGTTTTGATCCGCGCGACGGGGAGCTGCAGCAGCGGGCATCAGAAGCTACGCGGGTGCCGGGGAGCGAGGTAAGTACAACCTGTGTGAGGGGAACGGGCATTAGGGGGGCATTTTTGGGGTTGGATAAACACTTTAATGTTGGGGTTAAAAAAAATGGCCACGAAGAAATGACGGCACGTCCGTTTTTCACGGCCATCTGTTTCACTCTCTACAGCCGACTCTTCCGCTGATCTGCACCAGTCCTTCTTGTCATAAACTGTACTGGTTATGATGGCCAGTCACTGAGCGACCTGGCATCGTGACCCGGGAGGAGCAGAGGCCACCGCCGAGCAGGACCAACGAGTTCACTGCGCGGTATAAGTAACATGTTAACAGTTTATGGGTCGGTACAATTTCAGTGATAGCAGATTTATATCTTTTTTGCATAATAAAAACCCTTTTTCCCCCCGATGGAGTGTTTAAGTTTTTTTTTTTGTGGGACGAGCTGTAGTTTTCTTGGTATTATTTTGCGGTACACACAACATTCTGGAAGCAGGATAAACAAAAACAGCGTTCGGGGTCATGTTGTTACCGCCTTCACCTTCTAGGATAATTCGTTTACCGCACAGGTCTGCGGTTTTATTTATTTATTTTTTACATAATAAAGCATTTTATAATGAGAGAGTTTTTGGATATTTTTAACATTTCATTCAACCTTTTTAGATTGTCTTTAGTCCTAGTTTATGTATTGCGCCGTTACACTGACAGGTATCCTATTAGGCCCCGCCACGTAGAAGGGTCTATATAGGACCCCAGGTGCTACGGAAACCCACTGGAGTGCCAGCGGGCCTCCATCTTCCTTAGATGCGGTGGACTGTGGATTGGTATAGTATATAGCGGTTGGGGCAGACAGTGCTTCTCTGCCCGCACCAGCGCCTGTATAGTTATGCCGCATAGCGCCAGTGCCAAGGGGTGAGAACAGCATATCCGAGTGTTGCGCATGTCGTTCGGACGTCCTCTGACCCAAATAACGGAGGAGGGAAGTGCACTTTTTTCCATCCCTGTCAGGAATGCTGGGTGACCCTCTGGCGGCCATATTGGTTGTCCAACTAAATAACAAAATAGAAGGCCCCACTCACCAGGAAGACGGCATGTGCATAAAGGTGGATCCCCAGCTGGATCCCATTCACAATCTTTTCACGAGCCCATTTAGGGATTCCAAAATTAGCGATCAGAGCCATGACGGGCACCGCGAAGAACCTGAGAAGACATGCAGGCATGGCGTGATCCTGGAGCCCGGTGTGCACTGCGCCATTATAACAGGACCCAAACCTCTGTATTATACACTGGCGGATTCCTAGACTGTGGCTGACCCCAATGGAGGTGAATAGCAGAAGTGTGGCCCTTCAGGGCCCCTGAGATCTTCTTCCTCTCGGTGTTGGGTCCAGGAAGAAGCTTAATAACAGCGGCCATTTTTATCGGTTTTAGAAAAAGCATTTTGTCACACAGTCACCCAGGCTTCATAGAAAAGCATAGACCCTGCTCTCTCCTCCCCCTCTCTGTGGCTCCTCCCCTCTGTGGCTCCTCCCACTCTCTGAGATTTATACTGAGTTCAATAGGTAAAAGGCTATAAAATAACTTTATATTATATACTTGATGTTTTATTTCCTATCAGTAATGTTATTTACTGCTGGATTTCGATTTCATCTCTCGCTCCGCACGTAGCATACAAGCCGGACCCGGTCGGAGCTGGTACTCACCAGAGTGTATAAGCTGCAAAGAAGGGGACGTAAAACGCCTGTTTCTCAGGGAAATGCTTCAGTGTCACTAAGACGGCGTAACAGAACCAAATGTAGGCGAGGAACTGGAGGGCGATGTTCCCGTAACCGGCCGGAGACTCGTAGGTGTACAGGACCTGAGCCGGGTCAAAGAACTGCAGAGACACAAGAGGTTCCCGCTGCTGTGAGATATTATATGGGGGACAATATACATTTTCTATCCGCCATACCGCTTTACCTGCGCCTCGTGTATGAAGAGCACCGTGTGGGTCACCGTGTAGAGCGTCATGTAGACGGACAACTTGATGGAGCCCAGGTGACTGATGCGTCCTCTGCAACAAGACAAATCAGGGTGAGAAGCACTGACACAGAGGTGACAAACAAAATGCTTCCCTTCACTGACAGCAAGCGGAGATCTTGAAAACAGGACAAAGTATAGAAACGAAATATCACATCTGAGGAAGAGTTGTTCAAATTCAGCCCCACAGACAAACGGAAAGTTGCTGGTTTGCAGCTCTCTACTTTGGCAATGTTAAAGGGCTCCTGGGCAGAGGACCCCTTTAAGACATCACTAGATTGAGGGTCTTGATCCCGCATTCCAGAAACATTTCAGTGGATAAGTGGTCGAACATGGATGGTCAACCATCTGCGTCAGCTTCACCACGCTACATTCAAACTGCTCTGCAGAGGGGGCTCTGGACCCCAAAAGATGGGCGGGGCCCCCGGCAATCATACACGTTGAGGAGAGGTGATAAGTGACTTTTGTGGCATCTCCCTTTTAACCACCTAACCGTTTTGCCAGAGTCCAGCTCGGGCAGTGTGAAAAGTAGCTAACTGGAGGGGGGAGGCTGCTTTAGATGCTGCTATCTCCTGAATGGTAGCAGCTAGAAACTGGTCTTGTTTGAAAGCTGACAGTCCAGGCTTTCATACAAGACCACCTGTTTTTACTTTCAACTGCATCCACAGCATCCCGTGATATCTTCCTCTGTCCTGAACATATTACTGTCATTTTGATATTGTCTGAAAGCTTGGAATGTCTGTTTTCAAACAAGACCAATTGCATGTTTTTAGCTGCTACCATAGGAAGTAGCAGCATCAAATGCAGCCCTCCCCCCTCCAGTGAACTATTTTTTTCCACTGGCAAAACAGTTAGGTGGTTAATGACGCTGAAATTTTTGAAAGCCGTATTATTTTTGCAGGACAAGCTGTTTTTTTTTTTTTTTTTTTAATAGCACCACATTGGAGCATATTGTGAGGTTATACTTTTTAAAAAACATATAAAAATTTTTTGAGGGGTAAAATCATGAAAATCACAGAAACCCCTAAAATCCGGCGATGTTCACATCAACCAATCAGCCGGCAGCGCAGGGATCTGATTGGCTGAGACAGGCCGGCAGTGGATTTAAGGAGCGGCTTCGTTGCGATGGCGGATGTTCTTGGGGTGACGCCCTCACCTTGTCACTGTGAATCCTTTCCCCAGCAAAATCAGCATCAGCAAAAAGATCAGGAAACTGGCGGAGAACAGCAGCTTGGCTGCAAGAGAGAAGCAGAAGTGAGCGCCGCCAATCTCCCGGGACAGCGCCCTTTACTGCGGGTACCGCCAAGTCACCGAACTGACGGAAGTCAGAGAAGTCCAGATAAACAAATGTCAGTCTCACTAGAAGACACTGCTCCTGGCTTAAAGGGGAACTCCGCCTGATTGTAATATTTCCTAGTGGTTGGTGGGGTCCATGAGTCAGGCAGGACCCATCTGATCCCCGCTGCAGTACTCTGTGCCCCATCTGATCCCTGCTGCAGTACTCTGTGCCCCATCTGATCCCGCTGCAGTACTCTGTGCCTCATCTGATCCCGCTGCAGTACTCTGTGCCCCATCTGATTCCCGCTGCAGTCTGCCCCATCTGATTCCCGCTGCAGTACTCTGTGCCCCATCTGATTCCCGCCGCAGTACTCTGTGCCCCATCTGATTCCCGCCGCAGTACTCTGTGCCCCATCTGATTCCCGCTGCAGTACTCTGTGCCCCATCTGATTCCCGCTGCAGTACTCTGTGCCCCATCTGATTCCCGCTGCAGTACTCTGTGCCCCATCTGATCCCGCTGCAGTACTC
Organism: Rhinella marina; assembly: GCA_900303285.1. Lineage (NCBI taxonomy): Eukaryota > Metazoa > Chordata > Amphibia > Anura > Bufonidae > Rhinella > Rhinella marina. The sequence goes on along the minus strand of ONZH01006916.1, from coordinate 26,636 downwards.
TGTGCCTCATCTGATCCCGCTGCAGTACTCTGTGCCCCATCTGATTCCCGCTGAAGTACTCTGTGCCTCATCTGATTCCCGCTGCAGTACTCTGTGCCCCATCTGATCCCGCTGCAGTACTCTGTGCCCCATCTGATCCCCGCTGCAGTACTCTGTGCCCCATCTGATCCCTGCTGCAGTACTCTGTGCCTCATCTGATTCCCGCTGCAGTACTCTGTGCCCCATCTGATTCCCGCTGCAGTACTCTGTGCCCCATCTGATTCCTGCTGCAGTACTCTGTGCCCCATCTGATTCCTGCTGCAGTACTCTGTGCCCCATCTGATCCCGCTGCCAGTACTCTGTGCCCCATCTGATTCCCGCTGCAGTACTCTGTGCCCATCTGATCCCTGCTGCAGTACTCTGTGCCCCATCTGATCCCGCTGCCAGTACTCTGTGCTCCATCTGATCCCCGCTGCAGTACTCTGTGCCCCATCTGATCCCCGCTGCAGTACTCTGTGCCCCATCTGATTCCCGCTGCAGTACTCTGTGCCCCATCTGATCCCTGCTGCAGTACTCTGTGCCCATCTGATCCCGCTGCAGTACTCTGTGCCCATCTGATCCCTGCTGCAGTACTCTGTTGCCCCATCTGATTCCCGCTGCAGTACTCTGTGCCCCATCTGATCCCCGCTGCAGTACTCTGTGCCCCATCTGATTCCCGCTGCAGTACTCTGTGCCTCATCTGATTCCTGCTGCAGTACTCTGTGCCCCATCTGATTCCTGCTGCAGTACTCTGTGCCCCATCTGATCCCCGTTGCAGTACTCTGTGCCCATCTGATTCCTGCTGCAGTACTCTGTGCCTCATCTGATCCCCGCTGCCAGTACTCTGTGCTCATCTGATCCCCGCTGCAGTACTCTGCTGCCTCATCTGATCCCCGTGCAGTACTCTGTGCCCCATCTGATCCCGCTGCAGTACTCTGTGCCCCATCTGATCCCGCTGCAGTACTCTGCTGGCCCCATCTGATCCCTGCTGCCAGTACTCTGTGCCTCATCTGATTCCCGCTGAAGTACTCTGTGCCTCATCTGATTCCCGCTGCAGTACTCTGTGCCCCATCTGATTCCCGCTGCAGTACTCTGTGCCCCATCTGATCCCCGCTGCAGTACTCTGTGCCCCATCTGATCCCTGCTGCAGTACTCTGTGCCTCATCTGGATTCCCGCTGCAGTACTCTGTGCCCCATCTGATTCCCGCTGCAGTACTCTGCTGCCCCATCTGATTCCTGCTGCAGTACTCTGTGCCCCATCTGATTCCTGCTGCAGTACTCTGTGCCGCCATCTGATCCCGCTGCAGTACTCTGTGCCCCATCTGATTCCCGCTGGTACTCTGTGCCCCATCTGATCCTGCCTGCAGTACTCTGTGCCCCATCTGATCCCTGCTGCAGTACTCTGTGCCCATCTGATCCCGCTGCAGTACTCTGTGCTCCATCTGATCCCCGCTGCAGTACTCTGTGCCCCATCTGATCCCCGCTGCAGTACTCTGTGCCCCATCTGATTCCCGCTGCAGTACTCTGTGCCCATCTGATCCCTGCTGCAGTACCTCTGTGCCCCATCTGATCCCGCTGCAGTACTCTGTGCCCCTATCTGATTCCCTGCTGCAGTACTCTGTGCCCCATCCCTGTCTGATCCCCGCTGCAGTACTCTGTGCCCCATCTGATCCCCGCTGCAGTACTCTGTGCCCCATCTGATCCCGCTGCAGTACTCTGTGCCCTCATCTGATTCCTGCTGCAGTACTCTGTGCCCCATCTGATTCCTGCTGCAGTACTCTGTGCCCATCTGATCCCCGTTGCAGTACTCTGTGCCCCATCTGATTCCCTGCTGCAGTACTCTGTGCTCATCTGATCCCCGTGCAGTATCTGTGCTATCTGAATCCCCGCTGCAGTACTCTCTGTGCCTCATCTGATCCCCGCTGCAGTACTCTGTGCCCATCTGATTCCCGCTGCAGTACTCTGTGCTCCATCTGATTCCCGCTGCAGTACTCTGTGCCCCATCTGATCCCCGCTGCAGTACTCTGCTGCCCCATCTGCATCCCGCTGCAGACTCTGGCCCCATCTGATCCCCGCCGCAGTACTCTGTGCCTCATCTGATCCCCGCTGCAGTACTCTGTACCTCATCTGAATCCCCGCTGCAGTACTCTGTGCCCCATCTGATTCCCTGCTGCAGTACTCTGTGCCCCATCTGATCCCTGCTGCAGTACTCTGTGCCCCATCTGATCCCGCTGCAGTACTCTGTGCCCCATCTGATCCCGCTGCAGTACTCTGTGCCCCATCTGATCCCGCCTGACAGTACTCTGTGCCCCATCTGATCCCCGCTGCAGTACTCTGTGCCCCATCTGATCCCTGCTGCAGTATTCTGTGCCCCATCTGATCCCTGCTGCAGTACTCTGTGCCCCATCTGATTACTGCTGCAGTACTCTGTGCCTCATCTGATTCCCGCTGAAGTACTCTGTGCCCCATCTGATTTACTGCTGCAGTACTCTGTGCCTCATCTGATCCCTGCTGCAGTACTCTGTGCCTCATCTGATTCCCGCTGAAGTACTCTGTGCCCCATCTGATTCCCCGCTGCAGTACTCTGTGCCCCATCTGATCCCGCTGCAGTACTCTGTGCCCCATCTGATCCTGCTGCAGTACTCTGTCCCCCATCTGATCCCCGCTGCAGTACTCTGTGCCTCATCTGATCCCGCTGCAGTACTCTGTGCCCCATCTGATCGCTGCTGCAGCAGTACTCTGTGCCCCATCTGATCCCTGCTGGCTCTGCAGTACTCTGTGCCCCCATCTGATCCCCGCTGCAGTACTCTGTGCCCATCTGATCCCTGCTGCAGTACTCTGTGCCCATCTGATCTGATTCCTGCCGCTGCAGTACTCTGTGCCCCATCTGATCCCTGCTGCAGTACTCTGTGCCCATCTGATTCCTGCTGCAGTACTCTGTGCCCCATCTGATCCCCGCTGCAGTACTCTGTGCCCATCTGATCCCCGCTGCAGTACTCTGTGCCCATCTGATCCCTGCTGCAGTACTTCTGTGCCCATCTGATCCCCTGCTGCAGTACTCTGTGCCCCATCTGATCCCCGCTGCAGTGCCAGTACTCTGTGCCCCATCTGATCCCTGCTGCAGTACTCTGTGCCCCATCTGATTCCTGCTGCAGTACTCTGTGCCCATCTGATCCCGCTGCATACCTGTGCCCATCTGATCCCCGCTGCAGTATCTGTGCCCATCTGATCCCCGCTGCAGTACTCTGTGCCTCATCTGATTCCCGCTGCAGTACTCTGTGCCCCATCTGATCCCCGCTGCAGTACTCTGTGCCCCCGATCTGATCCCCGCTGCAGTACTCTGTGCCCCATCTGATCCCTGCTGCAGTACTCTGCCCCATCTGTCCCCCACTCTGTGCCCCATCCCTGCTGCACTCTGCCCATCTGATCTCCCGCTGCAGTACTCTGTGCCCCATCTGATTCCCCGCTGCCCAGTACTCATGTGGCCCCATTCTGATTCCTGCTGCAGTTACTCTGGCCCCATCGGGATCCCCGTGCCAGTACTCTGTGCCTTCATCTGATCCCCGCTGCAGTACTCTGTGCCCCCATCTGATTTCCGCTGCAGTACTCTGTGCCCCATCTGATCCCTGCTGCAGTACTCTGTGCCCCATCTGATCCCCGCTGCAGTACTCTGTGCCCCATCTGATTTCCGCTGCAGTACTCTGTGCCCCCATCTGATCACCGCTGCAGTACTCTGTGCCCCATCTGATCCCCGCTGCAGTACTCTGTGCCCCATCTGATCCCCGCTGCAGTACTCTGTGCCCCATCTGATCCCCGCTGCAGTACTCTGTGCCCCATCTGATTTCCGCTGCAGTACTCTGTGCCCCATCTGATCCCCGCTGCAGTACTCTGTGCCCCATCTGATCCCTGCTGCAGTACTCTGTGCCCCATCTGATCCCTGCTGCAGTACTCTGTGCCCCATCTGATTTCCGCTGCAGTACTCTGTGCCTCATCTGATTTCCGCTGCAGTACTCTGTGCCCCATCTGATCCCCGCTGCAGTACTCTGTGCCCCATCTGATCCCCGCTGCAGTACTCTGTGCCTCATCTGATCCCTGCTGCAGTACTCTGTGCCCCATCTGATCCCTGCTGCAGTGCACTGTGCCCCATCTGATTTCCGCTGCAGTACTCTGTGCCCCATCTGATTCCCGCCTCTTAAACGTTTCGATTTTGCATTAAGTTATAAAAGGAAGATGTCGCCTAAAATAGCAATTTATATACAATAAAAAGGTGAAAACTGCATTGTAATATCTAACGTCTGTGCTGAGATATCATTGTTTGAAGTTACAGGCCCAATATTTGAGGCTGCACTACTGAGAGAGTCAGTACATCGTCTTCACATCCACTTACATCACTGACATTACCCAGCAGGATGTAGATATTGATGTATTTGTTCTCCATGGCAACCTTGCACTTGACCAATCAGAAGTGGGCATGTGATCATCCGAATCTCTCAGTAGTGCAGCCTCAGGCTTTGACCCTGTAACTTCAGACGCTCATATCTCAGCACAGGAGCGAGATATTGGGATGGGGTTTTCACCGTGGTGATGTCTACAATAAGTTGAGTGCTATAGGGGGTCTCATGGAAGCCCTGATTTACAGAGATCTGCCCCCCCATCAGTACAACATTGGAAGCATGTCACTATACATACCTAGGACTTTAATACTTGGGCTCCCCACTCCATCCTGTGCATACTGTCCCCAGTATATACAGAAGAAGACCAGGCTGAGCACTAGGAGGAAACAGACAGTCCCATCATCAGAAGAGCTTACAATCTACTATCCCTCCGATATACAGAAGTCATCTATATTCTGCCATCTGCACAGATACAATGAATGGCATGATGGAACAACACAACAACTATAGCGCCAAAGTCACCACGAGGTCCTCACCTTCTACTCCAGCTGCGGCCATGAACATCTTGTACGTGGTGTGAAGGAGCTGCCGTCCTCGAAGAATATCTGGAGGGGGGAGAGCAATGTCATCCACGGACAAAACAGGGAACACCCCATACAGAGCGCCAAGCGGTTAGTAAAATACCGCACTGTGGTGGCCGCCAGCCACAGTCAGACCCACGTCTCCCAGCCGTGCGCGAATGTTATGCCACAGGATCGCTCAGATAATTTACTGAGCGAAGTCTGCACTTGTGGTTATCTCTGCACCGTATTAATGAAAGGCTGGCAGTACTCACTGTGGCCAGCAGGTGGCGATGTTCTTACATATAACTGGATATCTAACATGGCAGCTTATGGGTGATATAGTGTCTATATGTGTGCCGCTATATATATGTGTGCTGATATATATATATGTGTGTGTGTGTGTGCCGATACAGCGCTCAATTCACCGTACAGTTACCATTTGGACATGTTGGAAAGCTGGGTGACAACTCCCAAGGTGGCAGTTACTGCAGACATCTTGGTTGTCATCCATTATGGCATACAGTATACTTACAGCCAAAATAACAGGACAGAAGGAGGATGAGGACGAAGATCAGAAGGAAGGTGATGTCCGTCTCCAAGATACCTGAAGGAAACGTCAAAAGATCAAATGATCGGCTACTGCGACGGCGCCCGGCTTACAATACGACGCTCCTGACTTATATACCACACAGCGAGATGAGCGATTAGTATTAGGTCCTTCTAGTAACATTCTGGCTAAAGTGTCATTTTCCTGAGAGATTCTGTACTAGGCTGGCATCCGACTGAAAAGGACATTTGTGTGGAGCACTGTGTGGAACGCCCTGTCAGTCTGCTGCTCTCAGCCAATCAGAGTCATTGAGAGTGATGGGAGGGCTCAGCTTACTATGCTCCGCCCCCAAATGTCCTTTTCAGTTGAATGCTAGGCTCCGAAAACATTGGAAACAGCCTGCTTGTGAATGTGGTAACAAATGACACAGTCCTGGACCCCGATGCCTGGTTATACTAAAATATAGGAACTTCGTCCAACATGGTGCACGTGCGATAAGAGCTACGCCAATACTCAAAAACCATCCCAAAACCATAACTATGCCTCAGTATACTGACCAAATTCATCCGCCGAGAAGTGCCTGGTCCAGAACGACTTGCCGTTTGTAAGCGTCATTTCGTATTCTAGCTGCAGACCATCCCCCTGTAGAGAAGGACAGCGTCAGATCACTTGACGTCATATAATACCGCCATAAACCGAAACTTAAAGGCTCAAATCCCAAAACTTGACCCTTTGCCCCGGGCTCTTCTCACCCCGCACTTGCTCAGCGCTATGTACCACCATCGTTCACGCACCGACCGGAAGCTCCTCCCACTGTTGCAGCTCAGGTAGCTCTGTCCGGCCTCCTTTATCACCTGCGCTCAGAAGAAATACATATCATTTACTGACTTATGGAATGGAAAATGACGATATGCCCCATTGTCTGTGATGGGAATACCCCTTTAAACTGTAATAGAGACTTTTTTGCCCGACTACGGTACATGGAAAGTTCTAAAACTTTCAAATACACTGCACTCCATTTTGAAAAGCTGTGCTTGCTCTCAGCGAATCCACGCTTACACTCAGAGGCAATAAACCTGACAATAGCCCTGCCCTCAGCTAAGGAGTGGAGACAAGTATATCCAAAGTAGTGTTTATTATCCCTGTACTGTGACATCACTGTGTTTATTATCTCAGTACTGTGACATCACTGTGTTTATTATCTCAGTACTGTGACATCACTGTGTTTATTATCTCTGTACTGTGACATCACTGTGTTTATTATCTCTGTACTGTGACATCACTGTGTTTATTATCCCTGTACTGTGACATCACTGTGTTTATTATCTCTGTACTGTGACATCACTGTGTTTATTATCTCTGTACTGTGACATCACTGTGTTTATTATCTCATGTAACTGTTTACCCGTACGGTGACATCACTGTGTTTATTATCCCTGTACGGTGATATCACTGTGTTTATTATCCCTGTACGGTGACATCACTGTGTTTATTATCCCTGTACGGTGACATCACTGTGTTTATTATCCCTGTACTGTGACATCACTGTGTTTATTATCTCTGTACTGTGACATCACTGTGTTTATTATCTCTGTACTGTGACATCACTGTGTTTATTATCTCTGTACTGTGACATCACTGTGTTTATTATCCCTGTACTGTGACATCACTGTGTTTATTATCTCTGGACTGTGACATCACAGTGTTTATTATCCCTGTACTGTGACATACTGTGTTTATTATCCCTGTACTGTGACATCACTGTGGTTATTATCCCTGTACTGTGACATCACTGTGTTTATTATCTCTGTACTGTGACATCACTGTTTATTATCCCTGTACTGTGACATCACTGTGTTATTATCCCCTGTACTGTGACATCACTGTGTTTATTATCTCTGTACTGTGACATCACTGTTTATTATCCTGTACTGTGACATCACTGTGTTTATTATCTCTGTACTGTGACATCGCTGTGTTTATTATCTCTGTACTGTGACATCACTGTGTTTATTATCCCTGTACTGTGACATCACTGTTTATTATCCCTGTACTGTGACATCACTGTGTTTATTATCCCTGTACTGTGACATCACTGTTTATTATCCCTGTACTGTGACATCACTGTGTTTATTATCTCTGTACTGTGACATCACTGTGTTTATTATCTCTGTACTGTGACATCACTGTGTTTATTATCCCTGTACTGTGACATCGCTGTGTTTATTATCCCTGTACTGTGACATCGCTGTGTTTATTATCCCTGTACTGTGACATCGCTGTGTTTATTATCTCTGTACTGTGACATCACTGTGTTTATTATCCCTGTACAGTGACATCGCTGTGTTTATTATCTCTGTACTGTGACATCACTGTTTATTATCTCTGTACTGTGACATCACTGTGTTTATTATCTCTATTACTGTGACATCACTGTGTTTATTATCCCTGTACTGTGACATCACTGTGTTTATTATCTCTGTACTGTGACATCACTGTGTTTATTATCCCTGTACTGTGACATCACTGTGTTTATTATCCTGTACTGTGACATCACTGTGTTTATTATCCCTGTACTGTGACATCGCTGTGTTTATTATCTCTGTACTGTGACATCACTGTTTATTATCCCTGTACAGTGACATCGCTGTGTTTATTATCTCTGTACTGTGACATCACTGTGTTTATTATCCCTGTACTGTGACATCACTGTGTTTATTATCTCTGTACTGGGACATCACTGTGTTTATTATCTCTGTACTGGGACATCACTGTGTTTATTATCCCTGTACTGTGACATCGCTGTGTTTATTATCCCTGTACTGTGACATCACTGGGTTTATTATCTCTGTACTGTGACATCACTGTGTTTATTGTCTCTGTACGGTGACATCACTGTGTTTATTATCCCTGTACTGTGACATCACTGTGTTTATTATCCCTGTACTGTGACATCACTGTGTTTATTATCCCTGTACTGTGACATCACTGTGTTTATTATCCCTGTACTGTGACATCACTTTATTCCTCTGGCACTTCAGATTTGCTTCCTCTGTATTATTTTTTATATAAAACCCCTTTAAGAAGACAGGGCTGCCTATGAAATGAAGCAGAGAAGGGACAGGGAGGCCTGAGAGAATTGATACCAGGTCTTTCACTGCCATAGTAACCCCTTATTACAGTCAGGTGGTGACTTCTTTAAAGTTGCATGAGATATGGAGAAGAATAGCGCTCACCTGACAGCCGGACCAGACGTACTGTGTGGTCAGGTTAATGACTTGGTTGTTTTCAGGTCGGATAACAGACTCCTTCATCAGGCAGTCCTGTAGGGAGAGGTTTGGTCATCTCTACAGCTCTCAGTGAGCAGATATACCCCAAAACACATTTCCACCCCAACTCACCTTATTGCCCTTCTTGTACACCGCCGGCCACTGAGAGGGGTCATCAAAATACAGCAGGATGTTCTGACAGCACTTAGCCTGTGGAGAGAAAGAACACACCTATTACTGGACTGTCACTCCCTACCGTCTGGTCTGAGGTCTGTATTTAGGAGTCTAATCTGGGGTCTGTATACAGGGGAGGTTTGGTCTGGGTTCTCTATTTAGGGATCTGGTGTCTGTATTTAGGGGTCTGGTCTTGGGTCTGCATTTAGGGGTCTGATCTGGGGTCTGTATTTAGAGGTCTGGTCTGGGGTCTGTATACAGGGGAGGTCTGGGGTCTGTATATAGGGGAGGTCTGGTCTGAGGTCTGTACACAGGGGAGGTCTGGTCTGAGGTCTGTACACAGGGGAGGTCTGGGCTCTGTATTTAGGGGTCTGATCTGGGGTCTGTATTTATAGGTCTGGTCTGGGGTCTGTATTTAGGGGTCTGGTCTGGGGTCTGTATTTAGGAGTCTTGTCTGGGGTCTGTATTTAGGAGTCTTGTCTGGGGTCTGTATTTAGAGGTCTGGTCTGGGGTCTGTATACAGGGGAGGTCTGGGGTCTGTATACAGGGGAGGTCTGGTCTGAGGTCTGTACACAGGGGAGGTCTAGTCTGGGGTCTGTACACAGGGGAGGTCTGGGCTCTGTATTTAGGGGTCTGATCTGGGGTCTGTATTTATAGGTCTGGTCTGGGGTCTGTATTTAGGGGTCTGGTCTGGGGTCTGTATTTAGGAGTCTTGTCTGGGGTCTGTATTTAGGGGTCTGGTCTGGGGTCTGTATTTAGGGGTCTGTATACAGGGAGGTCTGGTCTGGGGTCTGTATACAGGGGAGGTTTGGTCTGGGTTCTCTATTTAGGGATCTGGTGTCTGTATTTAGGGGTCTGGTCTTGGGTCTGCATTTAGGGGTCTGTTCTGGGGTCTGTATTTAGGGGTCTGATCTGGGGTCTGTATTTAGAGGTCTGGTCTGGGGTCTGTATACAGGGGAGGTCTGGTCTGGAGTATGTATACAGAGGAGGTCTGGGCTCTGTATTTAGGGGTCTGATCTGGGGTCTGTATTTATAGGTCTGGTCTGGGGTCTGTATTTAGAGGTCTGGTCTGGGGTCTGTATTTAGAGGTCTGGTCTGGGGTCTGTATTTAGGAGTCTGGTCTGGGGTCTGTATTTAGGAGTCTGGTCTGGGGTCTGTATTTAGGAGTCTGGTCTGGGGTATGTAGTTAGGGTCTGGTCTGTATTTAGGGGTCTGGTCTGGGGTCTGTATTTAGGGGTCTGTATACGGGGAGGTCTGGTCTGGGTTCTCTATTTAGGGTCTGGTGTCTGTATTTAGGGGTCTGGTCTGGGGTCTGTATTTAGGGATCTGATCTGGGGTCTGTATTTAGAGGTGTGGTCTGGTGTCTGTATACAGGGGAGGTCTGGTCTGGGGTCTGTACACAGGGGAGGTCTGGTCTAGGGTATATATATACAGGGGAGTTCTGGTTTGGAGTCTGTATTTAGGGGTCTGGGTTCTATATTTCGGGGGTCTGGTCTGGGGTCTGTATTTAGGGGTCTGTAGTTATTTAGATATAAGACCCCGTCGGCATCGCCTCAGAAGCTGACGAGTAATAGGACTACGCAGTGGGGCGACCCTCACTCTGGTCAGGTTACTGATGAATACTGATCACTTACCTCCGGATATTTAAACCTAAATTCAAGCCGTCCAAAATCTGACAGGAAACAGAATCGTGTGAGGAAGATCCAGTCCTAGGAGAGAAAAGACGGAATATATGAATGTATTAATAGTGACCCCCTCCCGATCCCCATTAGTATCAGCCCACTGTCCGGTATACAGCAAATCACTTAGGACCTAAAAGCGACTTTGGGTTACACGATTACACCCTGTCCCAGTTACAGCTCTGCTCGTGTTCACACCACAGGTGTCTCTCTGGAAAAAGCTGCCAATGTATACGCTGAACACGTCCATAGCCTATAATGGAACCGATGTCTGCCGATAGAGCGGCCCTGTCACACGTCTGGTCACACGTACAGAATAGCACACGGGGCGAGCAGGGGGACCCAGTGATACTGGCACAGGGCGAGCAGGGGGTCCCAGTGATACTGGCACAGGGCGAGCAGGGGGTCCCAGTGATACTGGCCCAGGGCGAGCAGGGGGTCCCAGTGATACTGGCCCAGGGCGAGCAGGGGGTCACAGTCATACTAGCACAGGGCGAGCAGGGGGACCCAGTGATACTGGCACAGGGTGAAAAAGGGGTCACTGGCCCAGGGCGAGCAGGAGGTCAGTCATACTGGCACAGGGCGAGCAGGAGGTCAGTCATACTGGCACAGGGCGAGCAGGGGGTCACAGTCATACTGGCACACGGCAAGCAGGGGGTCACAGTCATACTGGCACAGGGCGAAGCAGGGGGTCACAGTCATACTGGCACAGGGCGAGCAGGGGGTCACAGTCATATTGGCACAGGGCGAACAGGGGGTCACAGTCATACTGGCACAGGGCGAGCAGGGGGTCACAGTCATACTGGCACAGGGCGAGCAGGGGGTCACAGTCATACTGGCACAGGGCGAACAGGGGGTCACAGTCATACTGGCACAGGGCGAGCAGGGAGTCAGAGTCATACTGGCACAGGGCGAGCAGGGAGTCAGTCATACTGGCACAGGGCGAGCAGGGGGGTCACAGTCATACTGGCACAGGGCGAGCAGGGGGTCACAGTCATACTGGTGTGATGGATGCCAGGAATATGTGTGGTGCCAACTATAAATTCTGGAGGAGGAGGAATAACAGCGTGGGCTTTCTTGGATCCGGATATTTCTATATTCTCTCCACATTTCTCCACGCTGACAAGAAGCGTCATTCGTGGGGCCTGAAGACTGTCTCCTTCTCCTGATCTTCTCTACTCTATAGTCCTGCCCAAGGACACCACGTCCCCCTGAAGTGCAGTAACAGTGCCGAGGCGCCCCCTTTTTTTCTTTGATATTTGGGAGACCACGAGCTAAACAACAGTTGCTAGGAAACCAGTTCAGGCTCGGTGGTTGCCATGACGATGATGTAAGACTGGGAAAGATCCCAAAAAGAATAGTGGAAAAAAAAAGGCACAAACAGAATCCGGGAAGAAGAATGTTCCTGCATATACAAGGGAAGAGAAGCCCATGGTCGGACTATATGTCCCAGCATACTCCCGACACGATGGCCAATATCCTAGGCACCCACCTGAAAGCAGTCATCATAATGTGGTGGTGGCCTGAACACCCACGTATGGATGTGCGTCCTTTGCTATCTGTCTACAGTTTTGGTCAATTTCAAGGTGAATGTGAAGGCTGTGCGGCCTCCATCTGAGGCTACCCTTGGGCCTCTCCTCCCTACTCTTACTCACCAGTGCGGCCTATGAAGGAGTGTGGCTCACCCTCCACGGACTCCATAGCTGCAGCAGGAATGTCGGATCAGGACCGGAGGGTCCTCATGTTTGCAGATCCCCTGCTCGGTTCATTTGCTGACATTACAGAGTCCATGCAGAGGTCCCAGGAACCGGGAGGACACCGCACAGTCTCCATCTACGGTTTTTCTGCTCGTGGCCACTTACCCTCGTGCCGTACACTTTCTAGTAAAACCTTTGTGAGGAACGTCTGCACGGCGAGCAGCGGGACGTCATCTCCAGACTACACCGGCGCCTGCACAGTCACTCCGCATTCATCGCTCTACGACCCGCTATTCATTTACTGTTTTCGTGACATAAATGCCGGCAAACAATGGCCTACCACTGAGCCGCCAGGAATCATGAGACGTGTGTGATACAGAAGGAGAACAAAGGACGAAGCTGAAACTGGAACCGTGACGTGAGGGGCGTCCTGCGCGTGTGTCTGTGCAGAGCACATTGTTGGCCCCCATTAGATCACTTACCTCTGGAATGTAATGTGTGGTGCCCGTATATAGGGGAGGGGCTCCTGAATGAAGGGGTCTGAGGAACAATATAGAAGGGGCGACAGGAATCAGAGATGAAGGAGGAGATTACAGGATGAGTGTAATTGTATGTAAGAAAGGCAGGAGCCGCTAATGTCACAAAAGGGTCTCAACGAGCCACACCCTAAAAAAATCAAGGTGTGAAAAGTGAGTCCTCAAAGTGCGCCCAAAAATACAATGGAACAGGACAAATACAGAGGACGATAAGACACGTTTAGAACAGGAGCACAAGGAGGACGAGTCCAAACCTCCGAGACCCGTCATCAAAGACTGACCACCAAGGAGTCATCAGCCACTCCATGAGATGTAAAGTAATGATAACAGTGACATCATCAGCCGCTCCATGAGATGTAAAGTAATGATCACAGTGACATCATCAGCCGCTCCATGAGATGTAAAGTAATGATCACAGTGACATCATCAGCCGCTCCATGAGATGTAAAGTAATGATCACAGTGACATCATCAGCCGCTCCATGAGATGTAAGTATGATAACAGTGACATCCAGCTGCTCCATGAGATGTAAAGTAATGATCACAGTGACATCATCAGCCGCTCCATGAGATGTAAAGTAATGATCACAGTGACATCATCAGCCGCTCCATGAGATGTAAAGTAATGATAACAGTTGACATCATCAGCCGCTCCATGAGATGTAAAGTAATGATCACAGTGACATCATCAGCCGCTCCATGAAATATAAAGTAATGATAACAGTGACATCATCATCAGCTCCATGAGATGTAAAGTAATGATCACAGTGACATCATCATCCGCTCCATGAGATGGTAAAGTAATGATAACAGTGACATCATCAGCCGCTCCATGAGATGTAAAGTAATGATAACAGTGACATCATCAGCTGCTCCATGAGATGTAAAGTAATGATCACAGTGACATCATCATCCGCCTCCATGAGATGTAAAGTAATGATAACAGTGACATCATCATCCGCTCCATTGAGATGTAAAGTAATGATAACAGTGACATCATCATCCGCTCCATGAGATGTTAAAGTAATGATAACAGTGACATCATCAGCTGCTCCATGAGATGTAAAGTAATGATCACATGACATCATCATCCGCTCCATGAGATGTAAAGTAATGATAACAGTGACATCATCATCCGCTCCATGAGATGTAAAGTAATGATAACAGTGACATCATCAGCTGCTCCATGAGATGTAAAGTAATGATCACAGTGACATCATCATCCGCTCCATGAGATGTAAAGTAATGATAACAGTGACATCATCATCCGCTCCATGAGATGTAAAGTAATGATAACAGTGACATCATCGGCCGCTCCATGAGATGTAAAGTAATGATAAAGTGACATCATCATCCGCTCCATGAGATGAAAGTAATGATAACAGTGACATCTCATGGAGCGGCTGATGATGTCACTATTATCATTACTTTACATCTCATGGAGCGGCTGATGATGTCACTGTTATCATTACTTAACATCTCATGGAGCGGCTGATGATGTCACTGTTATCATTACTTATTATTCATGGAGCGGCTGATGATGTCACTATATCATTACTTTACATCTCCTGGAGCGGCCGATGATGCTCAATGTGATCATTACTTTACATCTCATGGAGCGGATGATGATGCCGCTCCATGAGATGTAAAGTAATGATAACAGTGACATCATCAGCCGCTCCATGAGATGTAAAGTAATGATCACAGTGACATCATCAGCCGCTCCATGAGATGTAAAGTAATGATCACAATGACATCATCAGGCCGCTCCATGAGATGTAAAGTAATGATAACAGTGACATCATCAGCCGCTCCATGAGAAGTAAAGTAATGATCACAGTGACATCATCATCCGCTCCATGAGATGTAAAGTAATGATCCACAGTGACATCATCAGCTGCTCCATGAGATGTAAAGTAATGATAACAGTGACATCATCAGCCGCCTCCATGAGATGTAAAGTAATGATAACAGTGACATCATCAGCTGCCTCCGTGAGATGTAAAGTAATGATCACAGTGACATCATCAAGCCGCTCCATGAGATGTAAAGTAATGATCACAGTGACATCATCAGCCGCTCCATGAGATGTAAAGTAATGATAATGGTGACATCATCAGCCGCTCCATGAGATGTAAAGTAATGATAATGGTGACATCATCAGCCGCTCCATGAGATGTAAAGTAATGATCACAGTGACATCATCAGCCGCTCCGTGAGATGTAAAGTAATGATCACAGTGACATCATCAGCCGCTCCATGAGATGTAAAGTAATGATCACAGTGACATCATCAGCCGCTCCATGAGATGTAAAGTAATGATAATAGTGACATCATCAGCCGCTCCATGAGAAGTAAAGTAATGATAACAGTGACATCATCAGCCGCTCCATGAGATGTAAAGTAATGATCACAGTGACATCATCAGCCGCTCCGTGAGATGTAAAGTAATGATCACAGTGACATCATCAGCCGCTCCATGAGATGTAAAGTAATGATCACAGTGACATCATCAGCCGCTCCATGAGATGTAAAGTAATGATAATAGTGACATCATCAGCCGCTCCATGAGAAGTAAAGTAATGATAACAGTGACATCATCAGCCGCTCCATGAGATGTAAAGTAATGATCACAGTGACATCATCAGCCGCTCCATGAGATGTAAAGTAATGATCACAGTGACATCATCAGCCGCTCCATGAAATATAAAGTAATGATAACAGTGACATCATCAGCCGCTCCATGAGATGTAAAGTAATGATAACAGTGACATCATCAGCCGCTCCATGAAATATAAAGTAATAGTAACGGTGACATCATCAGCCGCTCCACACTTCTTCAAAGCATTTACCGCCCCCTGTCTACTCTCTGCCAGGACACTCGGCATTTGTTACATTTGCCTGTTAAAATGTATACAGTAAATATGAGTGCAGAGCGCTTTTTTACTGCGTGTAAAGAGTCTCTGGGAGACATTGTATGTATATTTCATACCCGGCACCTGCACAGGATAAGAACCCGCCAGAACAGAAACAAGCAGTTAAAGGAGCGGTAAAACCAGGTCTACATATGTTCTGCTCCTTCGGCAGATTCATGCAGTCTATTGCTCTCTGTATTGTGGAGAAGAGGGTGACTACTGCTGAGTGATAGGAAGTCCGGAAAAATCCATGTCCTCCAAATCATAAATTAGCGAACGCGCAGAGAAAACTGATGTGCTGAGTTCTTCCTCATGCCTTAGGGGGCGGAGCATGGCACAAAAGAAAGGGGGTATCCTGTGTCATGCTCCGCCCTCTCAAGCCCTGCAACAGGGACAACACTGATTATACGCCAGGTGCAGCGTCTCCTCAGCGATAGCGTCTGGAATTCTTGTGTTTTTCCCACTGACTACGATGGGGAAGAAAATTTACGCAAAGGGATCAACGCAACGGAGAACACTGGAACAGGGGGGCGGTATATACGGTATATACTGTACGTGCATTCACAGTGGCAGGCGTTCTTGTGTCCCAGTGTAAAGTTTGCAGCAGTCGTGTATTTAACGTGTTAAGTGTCAGCTGAATGTCTGCTCTATCCGTATGCCCCCGGCGCTGCGTGTGTGCGCGCTGAGTGTAATCGGGGCCATAGTACCGCACAAGTGTAATATAAACTGTGACTGAAGCGCTATAAGAACTGTGACTGACGAAACGCGTCGCAAAAAAATTCAATCTTTAGATCCCTGCAGTGAATCTTCACAGATCTCCAGGGAAATGTCCTACGTCCGGTATTATATTTCCAGGTAGATGACGTGCGACTATCGCCCCAACACTACGACCGCAATATATATGTAGATGTGTAACCGCAGAATGAAGCCCCTGGGACGGTGACAGAGGACACATGGCTCCACCATCTACATCAGTCTGTTTAGCATGGCGCCAAATCTGCAGTGGGCTACACATAGAAAACCGAGGAGCTACACAAGCTGACAACCCCGGACTGAAGAGTTGTCATGTGATGGATATAGCCATATAACCTGGACACCTATGGGGTCATTTTCTTTTATTTTTATTGAAGTCTACTAATTTTGGCCTAAAAAAAATCTGTTTTGCATTTGGTCTTTATTAAAGTTTTCAACAGTTTTTCCTCTGCGGCTCTCAGGTTCACTGCAGACTGTTCCTCCTCCTCCTCAATGAATTCCGGCAGAGAGCTGCTCTACCCATAGACCTGATCTCCAGCCTCAGCCGCATTCTTATCACTTTGATCATACCGTGGCTATGAGTGTCTATGAGCTGTTAGGAAAGTGAAGATAAGGTCTGTAGACGGAGCAGCTCTCTGAGGATTCACTGAGAAGGAAGAGGAACGGTCTGCAGAGGCAGTGAAACTGAAATCTGTGGAGGAAAAACTGGTAAAAACTTTTAATAAATGATTTTAGCCCAAAATGACTAAAATGCAATAATAATAAAAAAAAATCCCCCAAAGGTGTCCATAGCCTTTAAATGGTCACTGACTTTTCACACAACTTTGCATAAAGCGACCATGAGAAATGTCTAGTTCTCCTCTTATCAGCCGTGTACCAGCTAAACCCCTGCTAATTGCTTTTCACTTTGAAAAATGCCTTTTTCTGTCCAGGAAGAGATCTGCATGAGTATCATATTACACATGTCAATGCAAGTCTATGGAGAGGGGAAGAGAGAGGAGAAACTGAGGAGACACACACAGCCAGAGGGACTGCACAGCCACACAGGAAGGTTATTGCTCATCAAAAGTGCTTCATTCACTAAGGCACAAGTCAGTACTTCTCTGTAATGTCTTCCATTATTTCTTAGTGACTGTGAGACAGGAAGGAGATTCCCCTCTCCTTTCTATGTGCAGTGGACAGCAGCTGGTCTACACCCACCACATCTGAGAGAACTGCAAGCCAAATATTCAGCAATCACAGAGGAAAACTGCAGAAAAATGCCAGATACAAGTCAAATAGTCATAAATATGTCCGTGTTCGCACACTGTACGTGTGCGCCGCTCTGTGCCGCCTTAAAGACACGTTTAGTCCCAATTCATCCATTTAGATTTCTATCTGAAGTCTAACAAATGGTTTCATAATGGAGAAACTGAAGCTGAGCTGGAATATAATGTGGTGCACAGTATACGCTCTGTATTTTGTCTGTGTCCTGTAGGAAAAGTGGGTGGTGATGGTAACTGGTACTTCTGGTGCAACCGGTCCTCTGGTAACTATGAGTGGCAGAACCCGGCCGGCTTTTCAGAGACATGTTTAATGACATCTCCGTGTACGAGGAAAGCTCATTTATTCCATTCGGCTCCGATTCTGCCCTTTGTTCCCGTTGTGCCTTCGTTCACATTGTGACATCGGCGTCCTGGGAATTTCTCTGTAATCGTCTGTGTGAATGTAGACACAGCGGATGAGTCTAATGAGGAAAGGTTATCCAATCTCAGAGGCAGAGTGCGGCCATCCCAATTACATTATACGCTCTGCCCCATTTCTCCGGCTCTAGACGTGAATTTTACTGCATTTATCACAAGTGACATTCAATAGCTGCACGGCAGGCGCTGGGAGATAGTAAAATACCGCCATACACGTGTCTATAGAATGTGAGGGAGGATTAGAGGAGTGAGGATAATGAGCGGACAGAGCAGAAGGATAAGAGGAATGAACGGACGGACAAGAAGGATCGAGTGCATGGATGAATGGATGGAACATGGAAAGGAGGGATCAGAGGAATGAATGAATGGATGGACAAGAAGGATTGAGTGCATGAATGGAGAGAATGAATGAATGGACCTTGGACAGAAAGGATCAGATGAACAAATGAATGTACAGAGAAGAAGGATCAGAGGAATGAATGAATGGATGAAGAAAAAGGATCAGAGGAATGAACAAAAGGACGGACATGAAGCATCAGGTGCATAAATGAATGAATGAAGGGACGGACAGGCAGAATCAGAGGAATGAAAGAATGAACAGAGGAATAGATAGACGATGACTAGATGGATGGAAGCATGGATAGATGATGACTAGATGGATGGAAGTATGGATAGATGATGACAAGATGGATGGAAGTATGGATAGATGATGACTGGATGTATGAAACCATAGACAGAAGATGACTAGATGGATGGAAGCATGGATAGATGATGACTAGATGGATGGAGGCATGGATAGATGATGACTAGATGGATGGAAGTATGGATAGATGATGACTAGATGGATGGAAGTATGGATAGATGATGACTAGATGGATGGAAGCATGGATAGATGATGACTAGATGGATGGAAGTATGGATAGATGATGACAAGATGGATGGAGGCATGGATAGATGATGACTAGATGGATGAAACCATAGACAAGAAGATGACTAGATGGATGGAAGCATGGATAGATGATGACTGGATGGATGAAACCATAGACAGAAGATGACTAGATGGATGGAAGCATGGATAGATGATGACTAGATGGATGGAGGCATAGATAGATGATGACTAGATGGATGGAGGCATAGATAGATGATGACTAGATGGATGGAAGTATGGATAGATGATGACTAGATGGATGGAAGTATGGATAGATGATGACTAGATGGATGGAAGTATGGATAGATGATGACAAGATGGATGGAAGCATGGATAGATGATGACTAGATGGATGAAAACCATAGACAGAAGATGACTAGATGGATGGAAGCATGGATAGATGATGACTAGATGGATGGAAGTATGGATAGATGATGACAAGATGGATGGAGGCATGGATAGATGATGACTAGATGGATGAAACCATAGACAGAAGATGACTAGATGGATGGAAGCATGGATAGATGATGACTAGATGGATGGAAGTATGGATAGATGATGACTGGATGGATGAAACCATAGACAGAAGATGACTAGATGGATGGAAGCATGAATAGATGATGACTAGATGGATGGAGGGATGGATAGATGATGACTAGATGGATGAAGTATGGATAGATGATGACTAGATGGATGGAAGTATGGATAGATGATGACTAGATGGATGGAAGCATGGATAGATGATGACTAGATGGATGGAAGTATGGATAGATGATGACAAGATGGATGGAGGCATGGATAGATGATGACTAGATGGATGAAACCATAGACAGAAGATGACTAGATGGATGGAAGCATGGATAGATGATGACTGGATGGATGAAAACCATAGACAGAAAGATGACTAGATGGATGGAAGCATGGATAGATGATGACTAGATGGATGGAGGCATAGATAGATGATGACTAGATGGATGGAGGCATAGATAGATGATGACTAGATGGATGGAAGTATGGATAGATGATGACTAGATGGATGGAAGTATGGATAGATGATGACTAGATGGATGGAAGTATGGATAGATGATGACAAGATGGATGGAAGCATGGATAGATGATGACTAGATGGATGAAACCATAGACAGAAGATGACTAGATGGATGGAAGCATGGATAGATGATGACTAGATGGATGGAAGTATGGATAGATGATGACAAGATGGATGGAGGCATGGATAGATGATGACTAGATGGATGAAAACCATAGACAGAAGATGACTAGATGGATGGAAGCATGGATAGATGATGACTAGATGGATGGAAGTATGGATAGATGATGACTGGATGGATGAAACCATAGACAGAAGATGACTAGATGGATGGAAGCATGAATAGATGATGACTAGATGGATGGAGGGATGGATAGATGATGACTAGATGGATGGAAGTATGGATAGATGATGACTAGATGGATGGAAGTATGGATAGATGATGACAAGATGGATGGAAGCATGGATAGATGATGACTAGATGGATGAAACCATAGACAGAAGATGACTAGATGGATGGAAGCATGGATAGATGATGACTAGATGGATGGAAGTATGGATAGATGATGACTAGATGGATGGAAGTATGGATAGATGATGACTAGATGGATAGAGGCATAGATACATTATGACTAGATGGATGGAGGCATGGATACATTATGACTAGATGGATGGAGGATTAGATACATGATGACTAGATGGATGGAGGCATAGATACATGATGACTAGATGGATGGAGGCATAGATACATGATGACTAGATGGATGGAGGCATGGATAGATGATGACTAGATGGATGGAGGCATAGATACAACGTCACTAGATGGATGGAAGTATGGATACATGATGACTAAATGGACGGATGCATGGATGGATGATGACTAGATGGATGGAAGCATGGATAGATGATGACTAGATGGATGAAACCATAGACAGAAGATGACCAGATGGATGGAGGCATAGATAGATGATGACTAGATGGACGGATGCATGTATAGATGGGAGGAGGTACAGATAAAGGGATAACAATAACTTAGATAATGATGGCTTAGAAGGGCTGACCAGACACTGAGTAGACAGATGCTCGTTAAGAAAATAAACTCAGGTATTAAGTCTCTCAGACAAAATTATATGTAGACCTGTAGACCCCTCCATTATACCAGACCCTCTAAATAAACAGTCACCCAACTATCTGCAGCAGTTCTAGTACATATGAGATCAGGAGGTATGTGTATGAGGTCAGGAGGTATGTGTATGAGGTCAGGAGGTATGTGTATGAGGTCAGGAGGTATGTGGATGAGGTCAGGAGGTATGTGTATGAGGTGAGATGACTAGATGGATGGAAGCATGGATAGATGATGACTAGATGGATGGAGGCATGGATAGATGATGACTAGATGGATGGAAGTATGGATAGATGATGACTAGATGGATGGAAGTATGGATAGATGATGACTAGATGGATGGAAGCATGGATAGATGATGACTAGATGGATGGAAGTATGGATAGATGATGACTAGATGGATGGAAGTATGGATAGATGATGACTAGATGGATGGAAGTATGGATAGATGATGACAAGATGGATGGAGGCATGGATAGATGATGACTAGATGGATGAAACCATAGACAGAAGATGACTAGATGGATGGAAGCATGATAGATGATGACTAGATGGATGGAAGTATGGATAGATTGATGACTGGATGGATGAAACCATAGACAGAAGATGACTAGATGGATGGAAGCCATGGATAGATGATGACTAGATGGGATGGAGGCATGGAAGAAGACTAGATGGATGGAAGTATGGATAGATGATGACTAGATGGATGGAAGTATGGATAGATGATGACAAGATGGATGGAGGCATGGATAGATGATGACTGGATGGATGAAACCATAGACAGAAGATGACTAGATGATGGAAGCATGATAGATGATGACTAGATGGATGGAGGGATGGATAGATGATGACTAGATGGATGGAAGTATGGATAGATGATGACTAGATGGATGGAAGTATGGATAGATGATGACAAGATGGATGGAAGCATGATAGATGATGACTAGATGGATGAAACCATAGACAGAAGATGACTAGATGGATGGAAGCCATGGATAATGATTGACTAGATGGATGGAAGTATGGATAGATGATGGCTAGATGGATGGAAGTATGGATAGATGATGACTAGATGGATAGAGGCATAGATACATTATGACTAGATGGATGGAGGCATGGATACATTATGACTAGATGGATGGAGGATTAGATACATGATGACTAGATGGATGGAGGCATAGATACATGATGACTAGATGGATGGAGGCATAGATACAACGTCACTAGATGGATGGAAGTATGGATACATGATGACTAAATGGACGGATGCATGGATGGATGATGACTAGATGGATGGAAGCATGGATAGATGATGACTAGATGGATGGAGGCATAGATACAACGTCACTAGATGGATGGAAGTATGGATACATGATGACTAAATGGACGGATGCATGGATGGATGATGACTAGATGGATGGAAGCATGGATAGATGATGACTAGATGGATGAAACCATAGACAGAAGATGACCAGAAGGATGGAGGCATAGATAGATGATGACTAGATGGACGGATGCATGTATAGATGGGAGGAGGTACAGATAAAAGGATAACAATAACTTAGATAATGATGGCTTAGAAGGGCTGACCAGACACTGAGTAGACAGATGCTCCTTAAGAAAATAAACTCAGGTATTAAGTCTCTCAGACAATATTATATGTAGACCTGTAGACCCCTCCATTATACCAGACCCTCTAAAAAAAACAGTCACCCAACTATCTGCAGCACTTCTAGTACATATGAGATCAGGAGGTATGTGTATGAGGTCAGGAGGTATGTGTATGAGGTCAGGAGGTATGTGTATGAAGGTCAGGAGGTATGTGTATGAGGCCAGGAGGTATGTGTATGAGGTCAGGAGGTATGTGGATGAGGTCAGGAGGATGTGGATGAGGTCAGGAGGTATGTGGATGAGGTCAGGAGGTATGTCGCTGAGGTCAGGAGGTATGTGGATGAGATCAGGATGGTATGTGTATGAGGTCAGGAGTATGTGTATGAGGTCAGGAGGTATGTGATGAGGTCAGGAGTATGTTCGTGAGGTCAGGAGGGTATGTGGATGTCAGGAGGTATGAATGAGGTCAGGAGGTATGTGGATGAAGTCAGGAGGTATGTGAATGAGGTCAGGAGGTATGTGGATGAAGTCAGGAGGTATGTGAATGAGGTCAGGGGGTATGTGGATGGAAGGTCAGGAGGTATGTGTATGAGGTCAGGAGGTATGTGGATGAAGTCAGGAGGTATGTGATGAGGTCAGGAGGTATGTGGATGAAGTCAGGAGGTATGTGGATGAGGTCAGGAGGTATGTGGATGAGGTCAGGAGGTATGTGGATGAGGTCAGGAGGTATGTGGATGAGGTCAGGAGGTATGTGTATGAGGTCAGGAGGTATGTGGATGAAGTCAGGAGGTATGTGAATGAGGTCAGGAGGTATGTGTATGAGGTCAGGGTATGTGTATGAGGTCAGGAGGTATGTGTATTGAGGTCAGGAGGTATGTGTATGAGGTCAGGAGGTATGTGTATGAGGTGAGTATGTGTATAAGGAGTATGTGGATAAGGTCAGGAGTAGGTAAGGTCGTATGTGGATAAGGTCAGGAGGTATGTGTATGAGGTCAGGAGGTATGTGTATGAGGTCAGGAGGTATGTGTATGAGGTCAGGAGGTATGTGGATGAGGTGGATGAGGTCAGGAAGGTTGTGTATGAGGTCAGGAGGTATGTGTATGAGGTAGGAGGTATGTGTATGAGGTCAGGAGGTATGTGTATGAGGTCAGGAGGATGTGTATGAGGTCAGGAGGTATGTGGATAAGGTAAGGAAGGTATGTGGGATAAGTAAGGTCAGGAAGGTATGTGGATGTCAGGAGGTAAGGAGAGGAGGTTGTGATGAGGTCAGGAGGTATGTGATGAGGTCAGGAGGTATGTGGATGAGGTCAGGTATGGTGGAGGTCAGGAGTGGTATGTGTATGAGGTCAGGGTGTATGGTAGAATGAGGTCAGGAGGTATGTGGATGAGGTCAGAGGTAGGGTGAGTATGAGGTGTATATAAGTCAGGAGGTATGTGTATGATGTTATGAGTGTCAGGAGGTATGTGTATGAGTCAGAGGTATGTGTATGAGGTCAGGAGGTATGTGTGAGGTGAGGTGAGGAATTGTATGAGGTCAGGAGGTATGTGTATGTGATGGTCAGGAGGTATGTGGTATGGAGGTATGTGGGAGGTCATGTGTATGAGGTCAGGAGGTATGTGGATGAGGTCAGGAGGTATGTGTATAAGATCAGGAGGTATGTGGAGAAATCAGGGTTATGTGTATGATCAGGAGGTATGTGGATAGGTTCAGGAGGTATGTGGATGAGGTCAGGAGGTATGTGAAAGGTCAGGAGGTATGTGGATGAAGTCAGGAGGTATGTGGGAGGTGAGGTAGTAAGGGAAGGTATGTGTATGAGGTCGGGGTATTGTATAGATCAGGAGGTATGTGTATGAGGTCAGGAGGTCAGGAGGTATGGGGATGTGAGGTCATGAGGTAGTGGATAGGTCAGGAGGTATGTGTATGAGGTCAGAGGTATGTGTATGAGGTCAGGAGGTATGTGTATGAGGTGAGGAGGTATGTAAATGAGGTCGGAGGTATGTGTAGGTGTATGTGGATGTCAGGAGGTATGTGGATGAAGTAAGGAGGTGGATGTCAGGAGGTATGTGTATGAGGTCAGGAGGTAGAAGAGGTTGTGGATGAAGTGAAGAGGTATGTGGATGATCAGGAAGTGAAGGAGGTATGTGGATGAGTCAGGAGGTAGGAGGTATGTAGAAGGTATGTGTAGGAGGTATGTGTATGAGGTCAGGAGGTAGGAAGGTATGTGTATGAGGTCAGGAGGTATGTGTATGAGGTCAGGAGGTATGTGTATGAGGTCAGGAGGTATGTGGATAAGGTCAGGAGGTATGTGTATGAGGTCAGGAGGTATGTGTATGAGGTCAGGAGGTATGTGTAGGTAAGGGTAGGAGGTATGTGTATGAGGTCAGGAGGTATGTGTATGAGGTCAGGAGGTATGTGTATGAGGTCAGAGGTATGTGTATAGTCAGGAGGTAGGAGGTCAGAGGTAATGAGGTTCAGGAGGTATGTGGATGAGGTCAGGAGGTATGTGGATGAGGTCAGGAGGTATGTGTGTATGAGGTCAGGAAGGTATGTGTATGAGGTCAGGAGGTATGTGTATAAGATCAGGGTATGTGTATGAGGTGGTATGTCGCTGAGGTCAGGAGGTATGTGTATGAGGTCAGGAGGTATGTGTAGGTCAGGAGGTATGTGGATGAGGTCAGGAGGTATGTGTATGAGGTCAGGAGGTATGTGTATGGTCAGGATGTGGAGGTATTGTATGTGTATGAGGTCAGGAGGTATGTGTATGAGGTCAGGTATGTGTATGAGGTCAGGAGGTGAGGTCAGGAGGTGGATGAAAATCAGGAGGTATTTGGATGAGATATAGGAGGTTGGTATGAGGTCAGGAGGTATGTGGATGAAGTCAGGAGGTATGTGATGAGGTCAGGAGGTATGTGGATAGTCAGGAGTATGTGGATGAGGTCAGGAGATATGTGTATGAGGTCAGGAGGTATGTGGAGAGGTCAGGAGGTATGTGTATGAGGTCAGGTATGTATAGGTCAGGAGGTGTGTATGAGGTCAGGAGGTATGTGTATGAGGTCAGGATGTATTGTATGGTATGAGGTCAGGAGGTATGTGGATGAGGTCAGGAGGTTGGTATGAGGTCAGGAGGTAGTGTATGGTATGTGTATTGAGGTCAGGAGGTATGTGTATGAGGTCAGGGAGGTATGTTGTATGAGTCAGGAGGTATGTGTATGAGGTCAGGATGTATGTGTAGGTATTGAGGTCAGGAGGTATGGTATGAGGTCAGGAGGTATGGTATGGTGGATGAGGTGTATGTGGTGAGGTCAAGGTATGTGTATGAGGTCAGGAGGTATGTGTATGAGGTCAGGGGGTATGTGTATGAGGTCAGGAGGAAGGTGTAAAACATAGAACTTATCAAGAAAGACTCCGTTCTTAATATGTATAGTTGGAGGAAAGAGAGAAAGGGGACAGGACTGAAACCTTTAAATATGTTAAAGGAACTGAATAAAGTTTCAGGAGGGAAGTGTTATTAATAAGAAACGAACACAAGAACAAGGGGGCACAATCTGAGGTTAGTTGGGGGGAAATCAAGAACAACATTAGAAAAATATATTTTCACTGAAAGAGTAGTAGAAGCTTGGAACAAACTTCCAGCAGAGGTGGTTGATAAATCCACAGTAACTGAATTTAAACATGCCTGATAAACATGTATCTATC